>JAQGAV010000062.1:0-55461 GCA_034691345.1 Phasmarhabditis papillosa | reverse complement strand
AAATATAAATATAATATTATGTACCTGGTATAAATTCAGTAAACCACATTTTAGGATAAAATTTAATAAAATGAGGATGTTATGTTCTGCTGTTGATGTGGAGAAAGTACTTTCACTAGAACTTGTAAGGCTCAGAAAATGGTTTGAGGGAACTTTAGTAAGGAAAGGAAATGTTTCAAATCAGAAAAAGAATCTTAGCAGGCATAGGAAGTATTTCATTTTTATAAGGGAATGAGAAGAATGGAATTATATAAAAGGTCCTTTAACTTAAGCAACGAAATATTCATACAATTTTTATTGTTAACTTAATTAGGTTTATGTTTTGCTTCGAACATTCCGTGAAGAATTATAAACTCACAACATATAAATTTTATCTATTAAGTTTTGCATGCAGCATGACATTAGTTTTTTCGCTACACTATGTAGCGCTATTCATTTAAATACCATATTCAAATATACAACCTTTGTTCTAAAGTTCCCCTTCACACTGTTCCTAGAATGCGTCATTTATCCTGATTCATTCCCTTTGTTGTGATCTGATAGGCACCCGATTGTACCGCGATAACACTAATAAACATTACGCTCTGTAATCTAAACTTGATATACCTTCCCGACTCTACTAGCTATATTGCGTCGTAACTCACGAAAAGTTTGAAATAACTTGATCACCAACAAAAATCTACTTCCAGGTGTGGAGATGGACGGGCCGTAGTCTTTTCACAATTTTTAGTGTAAAAGTTAGTTTTTAGAGTAATTTTTTAGTATGTTGTCCCTGCGCAGGCCATAATTTTTTAGCCATTATTTTGATTTAATGAAACATTTTGTATTAGTCACTAATTCGGGGTTTTTAGCAGTTCACGGCGTTTTCATATGGCCAGGTAGTTTTCTCACTCTCGTTGTATCAGCTTGCTCTAACTATCTATATCTATATGATTACTGCTTCTTTTTTTGAAAAGTTTAAACAGTCTCTCCACTTCACAAGAATGTTAAGCTCAATACTCCCTCGATAGTTTGTTTATTCAAATTTCGGAACTAGTAACTTATAACCCTTTTTTAGAAAAGTAAATAGGAAATCCCGAGTCTAACGGGTTCTCTCTCTGATATTCGTCGTCGTCCTCCTCCTAACCCTAGGGGGAAGGGGCGTTACTGTGAGGGAAATTTTAACAAATACATGCTGAAGCAGGGTCATTAGTTCAAAAACTGGAATTTCCTCCACAGTAACGCCCGCGTGCCCGCGCTCTGTACAAATTAAAAGTGAGAAAATCCTAAGGGGAAGAACACAACCGCTCGTAACGAACTCACGGAAAAAAATGAGGTTTTGTAGTGGTTCTAGCCAGGTTGGCCTGTAGGGGCATGGCCTCACTGTAAGAGTTGTTTCTTATTTAGTCCTTTAAAATTGTGAGATTCCACGAGTTCTTCGCGGACATAGATATTGTTATCAATTCGTGTTATATAATAAGAGAATAAGGTTAAAGGAAAAGAAATGTATACCGCTTTGCCTTTGCGGATCAACATTACCCTGCCGCTCTGAGACCCAACACACCCCTATAACTCTCATCAGCTGGTTATATAGGCAGGCTGACTCATCATATAAGCATCGTGACGTACAGTCAGGATACATAGCGTTTTCGTATGACCAGGTAATTTTCGCGCTGAGATCTATAGTCTACAGACAAACTTCATCAACACTGATTATTGCCCCCCAGTGAGAATCGTTAAAATTCAAAATATAAAATGTACGCAAGTCGGCGAAAGTTTCGGTCCATATCGCACAATCTACCGTTTTCCAAAACATGAGATTTAACCGTGGACTATATTTGAGATCTGGTTCGATAAGATCCTTATCGAACAACCTTTTCGGTTCATTCTTTCATAAATACACTTTAAAACCCAACTGATTCTTTTTCTTATTTATGTTACAATGATTATATAATTGAAATGTTTGATTAATAATTATTATGTACCTCAAATCAGAGATTGGTCTGGTCTGATTTTGGAGTCTCAAACCAAACAAGACCAACTTGCCCAGTTCCGACCAGGATCAGCTCTCAATATCTGAAGAATCTGAAGAAGAATTTCAAATTTGTACACTAATGATTACATCTATATTTCAGTTATTAAACCCTTTACCTATCCAGTTCAGAAAATGCATATATATAGTCGACGGCAAATTTTTATGCTGGTTAAAGGTCTGGGCGCTCTATTGCCAGCGCGCAAATTCAAATAATTCGAATTCACCAAATCAGTTAATGAAGAAAAACGTATTTTTTTATACGAATATGATATTAAAATAATATGTTTTTATAAAAATAGTTACTATACAGATATATGAATATAGAATGAACTTGGGCTTGATCAAAAATTTAAATTTAGCATGATAAGGAGCCTGCTTAAAGAAATCAAGGTCAAATCACTTTTATAGCTGCTAATGCTATCATATTTTCTACTTTCTTATACTGTTGTAACGACTGGCCAAAATATAAGAGAAAATAACATAAAAAATAGAAAGAATAACGATTTCACCTTGTTTTAATAGAACTAAATTCTGCATTTGTGCGCGCAATAGCAAAGGTCTGACCCATTGAGTTTGCAGCTCGACCGTACCCCCCTGCATAAGCCTTTGCCGTCGACTATAGAGTGTCCGAACTTATTAACTATTAACCCTGCCAATCCCACTTGTTGTTTCTAAAAAGTTAAAACATTTGCTTTTTGGGGTTAGCTTAAAAATTTTTAGTTTTCGCTGAAATTACATGACGTCTTCCGTAATTTCTGGTAGCTTGCTTACACCTGGCCCACGTTGCTTCTGTGTTTGCGACTTTTTACTTTGATGAACTTGTAAATAAGTAATTAATTATTCAAGAAGCTGTCAAACTGATAAAATAAGTTTATCTAGTCATGTCTTAAAGAATAAAACATTTGCTATCGTTTGAAAGAGAAATCCTAAACAAGGGCTTAGACTTACCTCTAAAGAGATATCTAAATACACTTTTTCAAACAAAGTATTATTAGTTGATTCATAATATATAGTTAACGTAAAGATCCTAATTACCTTTTCCAAATCGGTTACAATAAATTCATGCTGAGAGCAATCGCTGCAGGTGACATTCACGCTCAGCGAACATGTCACTTCAAATTCAAATTTATTCCATTAGAGTCATATGTGTTTTCTGCAATATTCTAGTTAATTCAAATGTTTTTTGAATATTCATGAGACACATTCGGTATATTTTTGTATCCGAAAATGAAAAACATAGAGTTTTCTATTCAAAATTTAAATGTTTTACGAAGTTGGCGTTGAATCCTTTTCAATACGTTTAGTTTTGTTTGACCGAGTTCTTCATATCCGACTGGTTTTAAAATTCGAAATGTTTCTTCTAAATTTAGAGTATAATCGGGTACTAACCTAGATTCTGCGATCACTCTACCAGCTTATGTAGCGGAGGGATTTGTGAAAATAAAACGTTTCAGAGAATGACTAACTTCATAAAATACCCCCCGGGTTTTAACTCGTATATTTTTTTGATCCCCATCGTCTATGATGCTCATCCTGATATTAATGGTGAACGATACATTTCCTACCTTTTATATTTATCTTCTTGAGATCACCAAATACATATTTCTTGTGATCTTTTGTATTTAGTAGTACTCTAATGTTGGTGGGGAGCAGAGCTTGTCACCGTCTCGGTCTGAGCCGGCCCGGCTCGGCCTGAAGTTTTGAAACCCAGGCCGGGCCGGTCGGATAACCACCTCTGGTGCCGAGAGTTGATTGGCTTTCAAACATTTACAAATGAACAACTTTCAATTTCTCAAACCACCATATTTTAACTAAACTGTATGTCTTTTGGTCGTGCAAACATAAATACAAAATATGTCAATTTATGCGTCCTTAGGTTGTATTTGGCAATAGTTTCACTCCAAAGCTGATGATATCATTCATACGGCAGTATCTGACTAACGGTTTGCCGCCTGTAAATAGTTCAAAAAAGAAAAAGAGTGTTTTGTCTCGAGACGGCCTTGAAATCACATGGTTTTACTTTTGAGGTCGCCGCAGCAGCTCGACTAGTTTATAGCGCACCTCACGCAAGATTATATTTACTTTCAACTTGAGCAAACTTAGATTCGATGAGAGTTTAATAGGAGGTTAAATAGAAGTCTAGTTTATAAAGATTATATGAGATTCGTCTTCTCAAGTTGTATCAACTCTTGCTGCAGATTTTGTTAACAGTTGAGTTAGTTTGAAACATTTACAACTGAACGATTGGAAATTTTTCAATTGCACTTTTGTGACAAATCACAATTATGTATAGGTGAAAGTCAATATAAATTTATTGAGCAAATTTATCGACTTCAGATATTATTTTACAGCCTATATGTTTCTTAGTTTTGACAACAAGTTTAAAGAAACTGGGTGCATTTTTATATTTGGTTGGATCAGATTCGCTTTGCACGGATATATATGCGTTTCAATAAACAGATTAAAAACATTCAACGATCTTTTTACAATGCTTGTACTAGTTTTTTATTGCTGGTTTCCGAGTCTCCTAGCATTACCTTGCCTTACTATTCATTGTTGGTTAATCGGCTTAAAATGCGTGCTATAAATAGTCAAATTTCCCGCGCGAGGTTAGGCTCGACAGCTGAACCAGTTGGAAGGGTCGATGCAGAAACCATATGACATTATTTTCAAAGATTTGAAATTGCGATTCTTTGGTATACTTGTTTTGTTAATGACGAATTCCTTCATATGTTTATTGGTTTTATTGGTATTAGTGGTTTGCTACTATACTACGCATAAACCAAGTTTTTCATAAATAATTGACCGTTTGGAATATCAAAAAATCAGGATTGATTGGTTTTTTTAGGATTAATTGTGATACCAGTTGGCCACTCAACACATACCCCCTATCACTGTGTATTTTTAGAACTAAGTTGTCAATTTATGAGCTTAGATAATTACAGTTGGGCAATAAAACGTAATGAACATAAAAAAGTAGTTGGTTTAAGTTTTCTACTAGCGTGTGCATACTACTGACCTAGCAATGCCCCTAGTAGTCCCAATACCGTTATCATTAGTCATTTAATGTAAACAATAATCGGACGACAACTTGACTATTTGAAATTTGTTGTTTTTATATTCTAACGATATATATAAGCAGAATGCCTCAAGTAGACATTTCTTTCTAGAATGTTCGTGACATTTGCACACTTCATTTAAAACTTACTTGAACTTTGGTTTGCTTCTATAGTCCGATCAAGAGGAATAAAAGATTGCTACCTGCCTATTTTAAGGAAATTTTGCGTAGATTATCGGGTTTCGAATACTTTCAGAGCGATTTCCAACGAAATTCAATTTTAACACTCCATTATTATTCTTGAATAGAACTATATATAATTATATAAGATATATATAAGATATATACTATATATAAGAACTGAAATGATTCACGGATAGTACTTTTATACTAATCTCAAAGATATATAGTAATGCAACTGAGCAAATTTATAGTAAGGTTTGATCCTGAACTATGAAACATTTACTTTCGGGTATTCACTACTTTTCCAAGTGTTGCTCTGTATCGTTAGTGCTAATCTATGTACAATCTGCTTACAACCCACACTAAACCTGTGAATTGATAATGAGTCAATAGTAGCTAAATATAGAAAGATAATTATAATTTAGATTGTTTATGACATAGTTCTCCTAACAAACAAATGATTTTACGCTCACCGTCAAAAGGATGTAAGCTTATTTTTCGAAGCATTTGTAATATTTAATGCAGGTCATTTCGTATTTGAAGATTGACAGAAATAAGAGTGTAGAAATGAAGGAACAGGAAATTGCCAATAAATGCAGGAGCTCACTTAGCCGACTTCATTCCGCGCAACTTTGCTGCTACAAAGTAAATGCTGCAGACTTTTGAATAGCTGGGTTTGGTAACTTGACCTAGTTGTGGGTAGTTATACATGTGTTTTACAATAAAAGTTAGAAGAATAACGGCCTCTTACATGATACTTAGCTTCTATTAGAAGATTTTGTTTATCTTTAATAGCTAAATGTATGCATTTTAGTTTGTTTTTGTTGTTGTTGTATTCCATACATACAAACTTATTATGCATTATGCGGGTTCTCTAATAGGGGGTCCATAGCCTCATATTGGTAATTACGCGCCTTCATTTGCATATTTGTCACCGTTCCAATAGCCCCGTAATTGAAATTGACACGAGAATTGCAAACAGCCAGTAGGGCTAAATATTTTCTAGTTTGAGAAGCTGAAGAATTACCACACATCGTGTACTTTTTATGAAAAGGATTATAGTTTTCACTTGTTATTTAAATATAATAATAAGTTTTCTTCTTTGAATTGCACAAAAACTGAAACATCTTTAATGTATACTTGTATGCATTTGATTATAGCAGCAGCTGATTGTTAGAAATTCGGCATAACCGCTTTCTGTGCTTTTGAAACATTTGTTCCTGTTCAAGTTTGATTTCAAACGGTTTCTACTAAGCCTCGATGCTGTTCTTTTGCAAGTTTATCACCGATTTCGTGTAGCAAATACCAAAAAACAGTCTTATGAGCCGATGCAGTTCCGCTATCTTGCCATATGTTATTTGCTTCTGTGTGATTATTTACATTAGGTGAAATGTTTTGATCCACACGCCCCTCGATTATCAGACAGCTACTGTTCGCTGGCGAGCCATATTACGTTGCAAATAAATGGTTATTCAATAATAGCAATGTCAAAACACTGTTAAATTATGTATGTTAGTCTCATTTTAACCAAGCAATTCAAAATAAAACAATTGGAATCTGCTAGCATACAACTTGTTTGATGGTTACTGAATTTGTCAGTTTGATGATCTATTTAACTTATTGTCCTATCATAATTATACTGATCTTATATTTTTGCAAACACATACTTGCATATTTCTACTCGGAACTACCTCATAATTTTAACTCTTGACTTGAAAAGGAAGTCTTATCATGATTTCAAAACAAGGAACTTCCTAATAACAATAGGTCTAGACTCGCGATAAGCCATTTATTATAAATACTTCGTCTAGGTCGAACTAACAGTAAATGACTTCATTCTTACTAAGTTTCTGCTGACTAAGCGATGTTTGTCTAACTGATTCGATAGAAAACCAGTAGTTAGTCAACCTTTGCTAATGATCAACTCTTTTTAGTCAGTTCATTTTCAAACGTTGATTTCATTCAGACTTGTTCAAGAAAACGACCAGGCCCAATTACCCGGAAAATATGCTATGCCGCTTTGCCGGTCCATTTTCAGTAGCAACTTACCGGGATACCGTTTTACTGTTTTTCTTATAAAACTTTTCTAACGCTCACCTTAATTCGAACATTGTAGTACAACTTTTTTTCCTCATAAGCAAATGTTGCAAAAGTAGTTAACTCATCTTATACCCCATAATCCATAATATGTAGTAGACAGGTTTCATGTAATACTCGAATATTTTTAAAACTTGGGCGACATTCATAGTTTTCCATACAAGAAATTATTGACATGTGAAACATCCTTCCTTACATTAAACTTCTTTATTATTTTTCTCTAATAATAATAATTTTCTTCTATTTCGGCATATGAAAAGTCTTATATAACTAAAACTTACAAAAATGTGCTACTCTCACACACTGTGTAATCCACCAGAGAAAAACTACTTGTAAACCACCTCATTAAATTTTCTTCATTAAATTAAACTTCTTTATTATTTTACTCTTTCTGTGGTCAGTTCTCATCTTTTCTTGTATCAGATGTTCATCTACACCTGCAGATATGATCTACAATATGTCTGCTATCTCTTCTAAAAGGCGCTATTTTGCCTTCTCTAACCTCTTTCCAGACACTTTTACCGCATGACAACGCGTTTTGTCACTATCCGACCAGATTTTTACAACCCTTTTTCTATTTTGTTGTCTTTGCAGTGTGTTATGAAGGCACTTTATGGAAAATAGAGTGCTGAAACGGTTTTGATGCTCTTAAAGTATTGACCTATCTGACTTAACCCGTTTTTTCTTGAATTTGGGCAATAAGTAAATGTTTCTGAGAATAGTTTAGGATTAGATTGTTTAACGCTGCAATTGGTCCAAGACAGTGCTTATAAAAATAATATATTAAAACATAGCGATCTTACTTAGGTGATAATTTCGAACTAAGTTTACAACTAGTTTCTTGCAAATGTATTTGCAAGGAAGTTTTCTAGCAAAAGTTCTTGCAAATGAAAAGCAACTGTAATTGGCTTGTAGGAGCAACAGGGTTATTTTTTATATATTTAGTAAAACAACCGCTTATCAAAATTGTACTGCATTGTCTACCTAACGCTAAACTGTCAAACTCTTTTTGGCGGGTGCTCGTTTCTTGAAAACAAGGTGTCACTTAGCGCCGACGTGTGTCAACAGTCCATTTCTAACATTAGAGAGTTGACGGATAATAGACTCTGCACTTAGACTAACGTTTCATTAAAACTGGAATTTAGAAAAGATAATTTAAGTTTTGATGGAGTTGCCACTGACTTACAAGTGCTTCATTGTATACTTTTGTTACTTAGTTCATTTATGTGTTCTGAATAATACAATTGGTACACTACTGTTTTTTGATCTACACCAAAATCTGTTTTTCTGAAACGTTTACTATTCTTGTTTTGTAAACCTTGCCCAAGGCAGTCGAGCGAGTCAAATCATATCAATGTTTTATTTTGATATTCAAGGAACAGCAATCTCGAGCATCAAAACAGCCGCCAAAATGTTTTCCTACTTTAATATCGCTGATGAACCGTTAGACAATTCATCCATGCAAACCGCCTTATCGCAATCATAACTCGTCAATTTTATGTCACTTCATGATGTTTTACGAGTCTTTGATCATTTTTTAGGAACAAGTGATTATTATTTCTTTACTTGCTTTATTTTTGAAAGTTCCTAACATTAGTATTCAACTATATTATTTTTACTTCATACTAAAAACGTATACAACTTTTCGTAAGAACTTTTCAAACTGTGTTTATTTTTCTTATTTTTCTATGAAATTTCTCCTTTTAATGTAATTAATATAGATTCGCTATATCCTATTGATTTCCATACAAAATGTCGGTTTCGGTTTGTTCTGCGAACGCCGGTTCGCCCACCAGCCGGTTTCGGCTTCAATGGGTCTCGTCGGCCCTCAGATCGTGTAAGAAAAGAAATTTGAACGGAAAAATGAAAACATCAGACATATCTCTGGAGATTCAAGTGCATCTAATTCACTAGAAAGAGTGACCACCTAAGCAAAGGATTTGAAATGCTACTTTGACCTTATGACACGGGAGAAATATCTTATCCCCTTTTTAAATATTAAAATAGTTATTAAAACTATGAAGATTTCAGCAGCAGAACTAACTAATTTGACAAAATTGTTCTTTATATGTCATTAAAACATTGACTTTCAGTCTCTGATGAAGAGATCTCGGCTTCACCCACAGTATCGGTAAAGAGACGTGAAGCTCCAGCTCCTCCACCAATAGCCGAGCCAACTCCTGTCAGGCCAACATCCATAAATGATTCTATTGGTGAGAGTACTCACAGACATCAGAGGCACTCCAACAATACAATTGTTAACACCGCAACTGCACAAAGCACAACTGCACCACCCAATCTGCCAAGATGCGGTTAGTACAGTTCAAGATAAAGTAAATGCGTCAAAGCAGTTACACAAGTAGTTTATTTTCTTAAAATAGTTATGCCTTCCTCGCAGCAATACTTTTAGTTTAAGCATAAAGCCGGCGGACAAACCCTATGCAAGTTAAAGGTCTAACTGACCAATTTAAAACGCGTAAAATAGTTATATTCGCTAATATAAGTTAACTGTTCCAGAAAACAATAGCAGCTCGTACCGTATACCGTTGCATAAGCTTTGACCGCCGAGAATACGAAGCATAGAGCAAAAACTATTAATAGAATTAACAGAAAAACTTCAAAACCTGAAATTGCTAAGAGTGTATGTGATAATGAACAATAATAGGATTTCTGATATCTTAGTAAACTCTATTTTTCAGCACCCCCACCAATTCCATCACCATTAGTGGACAGCCCTGCAAGCGACAACGGACAACGTAAGAGTCTCTCTGCTAAATATTTAGAATCTAAGGCAACAACCTCAATCAGAGAAAAACCGTATGGCGATCATGCTACGGAACAACACACATCGGTAGGTATTCCTTAAAGGGGACTTCGAGAATGCATTTATTTCATTTGTAAATAGGTCTACAGTGAATGTTTCAAGAATTCATGTTACACTTAGCGATCCAGTCAATCAGTAGTAGGGTGTACCTTCAAGAAATATGCATATATTTCGGGGCTGCGTATTTTAATGGCCGGCCTGTTTCGGCCTGCAACGTCACATTGCTTACCAAAACCCTCATCAAACACTATAAAACATTTACTTCGCCTCAATTGTGGCATGACGGCTGAACCAAGGGGACCCAAGCATGCGGACAGGACACGGCTTGTCCCAGGCCAGGCCCTTTTTTTTAAAGTCGCAGACCGTCCTATACCCAGCCCTGATATATATGTATATATGAATAGTTTTAAATAATAAGCTAACTAAATCACACTATCGCTTCAGCTTTACATCACATATTGTATATCTAACGTCACTGTTTCTATTCTCTAAAAAAAGGTATAGTCTCATTCAAGGCTAGTGCACGGTGACCGCAAAAGGCTCAGACAAAACCCGAATCCTTACACTCAATTATTACTCTTGAACCAGACTATAATACTATTTAATACTTGCTAACTTCACATTCAGGGACCTAAGGAGTCCTCCGTGGATGAGGAGGAATTTGACGAGGTAGTAGAGGAGTTACCGCCTACTGAGGAAATGCCTTCTATTGCTGCACCTATCACTAGACCTCTGCTTGAATATTTCATGAAGGCTAGTTATTATTCTAAGTTTCTTTTTTTTAAATGTTTCTGTAGAACATCTAACTAAACTAGAACTTTATATTTAGTATACTTTATAACTTTATATTTTACATGAACAAAAAGTTTCCCTAAACTGGCGAATAAATGAATCGCAGTTTGAGAGATAATGATGAGTTTCAATCTAGTAATACATGAAACTTCTTTGTAATATTCTACAACTGAAATCTTTACTTCTATTCTCTATGAATAACTTTACCTCTGGGGTTTCAGGATTCTGACGACAGTATATCTTCGGACAGTGAAAATGATGATCCACCAATGGTTTCCAGACCTACTGGACTGGTTAGTTTTTTTTTAAAGTTGAACTATAAAAAGAAGTAACACCTATTATCTCAATAATTCGACAATAAGCTGGAATGATGGAAAGTAAATGTTTTAACTCTTTATGTCAGGAACTGGAATGTGTTGGTTCAGTCTATTTTGGAACTCGCATCCACGTAAAATCAAGTCTGCCGTAGAATTAAAATTTCAAATCATTTAAATCTAATTCTAGCTAGTTTGATTTAAACTTATCTTCGATTCTATATCGCTTGAATATCTTTTGAACCTGATAATATCGCTTATTTTAGCCACTCCTTGCCGGCGATGGAAATCCTGTAAGACATACTTTGCTCTCCCTGGTGATGGAAGAAGATATTCCTGAACTATTGGAGGCAATGGGAGAACAATTCAGTTTTGAATTCACCGATGTAGCCAGTCTACATTTACAAAAACCGTCCACATCGTCCATTCTGCACCCACCAGAGCTGAGGAAAAAACGAAGAAGTGACAGAAAGGTAGTTAGATAGAGAATAGTTTTTGCCTAGATTATCACACTTAAAGTGGTTTGCTTCACAATTTCAAAAGTAGAAAAAAAATAATAATAAGCAACACTATTATGCTTTCGCCAAACTTTCGGTTTTATAAGTGTAGAACATTTGCTTGATGTGGACTTTCGTGACGTGGTTATTAAGATTTTGTTATTAAGATTATTATATATACGGGTTGGAATTGAGTCAGATATTGGGCCCAGCCCATTTGTGAAATATTCAGGCCTATCAGGGCTCTTCATACCTACCCCTTTACTTATCTTCTCAAATCATTGATATTAGCTTTGAGCATCTCGAAACTGAAAACAACTAAAATATAAAAGCTTTTTTGACAGGAATTTTTAAAAGAACGCTCTATAATTAGAATATAATTAAAATTGCAACACTCTAAACGACCTTTCACTAATTTGAACCCTTCTGCTGATAGTAAATTAATTTCTAAAACATTTAGGTGTCCGGAATTCGTTTTGAATCCGCTGACCCACCAGTCTACTTGTACATTGACGAAGTATCGGCCATAACTTCTGAAGAATGGTCCGATGGGGCTCTATTGAATTATGATGTAAGATTTAAAACTAGTCTGAACTTTTTAAAAACTAAACTGTTTATACGAAAGATTCTATTTATGATTCTCGACTAGCATCATTTCCTTTTATATATGTTATCTTTCTATAAGAGAAACGGGACCATTCGAGAAAATTATATGGTCGAAACTCACTAGTATTGTAAGATTGATACGAATTCCTTCAAGTAGTAGTGTTTTATCTAAAATATGAATTCTGAATGTTTTAGGCTTACCAACAAATCCTCGACGACGAGCAAAGGGAACTGGAGCTGCAAACCTTAAAAATTCAGGAATATGCACTAAGATTACAAAGGGAGTCAGTGGAAGCTAAACAGGCAAATAACAATAACAATATTGGATATAATCAGCCTGTTAACCATGAACAAATGTAAGTTTATATTATAGCTTAGGATTAACTTTCAGCATATAGGATTAACTTTCAGCACTAGTTGTAAGTGTATATTGATAACTTACAAAATTCTGAAACATTTATTTTAAGCCTAAGAGTTCTATTTTTACAGAAACAAGAACATTTTCGGATTTTATTATAAATGCCCAGATTTGTAGTTTGGTAATAGGCTGAGTTATTAACTCAATGTAAGGTGATGCACTAAACCTCATAAAACATTGGTTTAAGTAATTTCATCATCTTATTTTCCTGTATCTTTTGTATAACAACAATAGTAGATTACGTAGAGGCAGGATTTCGGGTGCACAAAACGTGGGATAAGTAAGCTACAAGTTTTTCTAGTCTTATGTAGCTATGGGAAGTCAAATCCACTTAATACTAAACTAATTATTTATCCTCTGCTTTGTTTCAGTGCTACCTAATGTGCTTATCCACTGTATTTCAAATGTTTTATTCAAATGTCTAAATGTGATAACCTTCTGCTTGATCTCAGTCTATCTATCTATGCAATATTTTCCTAAAAAGTCCCAGTCCCCTTTCAACAAGGTAAGTATTCGGGAAAGATTATCAAAAAAAGTGCTTGATGATTATAGTAAAAACATATTAACATAAAGTCGGATTCAAAACGAATAACGGAAAGTAGAAAATAATTTTCAGGCCAAAATTGTTTGTACGCAATTGCGTATGGCTTGTAAATAATTTCTACACTCCGTTATTCGTTTCGAATACGATATAGCTAAATTGCTGAAATTGAATTTGCTTATTCGTTAACGAATAGAAACCTAAAGTGGAGAAAGTGAATGTTTCAACATATAATGTACAGTGAAGTATCAGTGAACTGTAATGGATATCGGATCAGTTTCTATACCTACTTAATGAACGAATTCAAACAATGTAAATAAATCTTGGAAGTTTCCCTACAAATTCTGGAAAACATCATTTTTTACAGACCTGCTGCTCCGCCAATCGTCGCTGTTAACTAGTGAATCGCAGATAAAACTAGGCCTTACTCATATTTATAGTTTATACGCTCAACATCAACCGTTGTATAAGTCCACCAAGATATATTTTGATTCAAAATTTCCCCTAGGTTAGGTTGTTTCATACTTTATTACCATCGTTTTTCTTTGACATATTTGAGGCTCTGTTACATTTTGTGGTTTCCAAATGTTTCTGACAAAGTATCTATATTTATTATTATCTAAAACGCTTTAATTCTGTATGGTATCGAGTGTTGAGTGAGTTAAGCGTCTTCTTCTATACCTTCAAGATGAATCCGCCTAAGTGGAATCTATTCCTGAGCTTATTATGAATAGGAATAGGCACCGCCCACTTTATACTACACTCACTATCAGCTATGACTATATAAACTACGCATTTGTAAGCTCATTGACTATATCCCAGTTGGTAGAATTAATTGTATGTGTGGTTGTTCTATAGTTATATATGTATTATAATAAACTTATTAACATTGTGGATTTCCGGAGTTTATACTAATTTTATCAGAAGATGCTTGCATATGCAAGCTTGCGAAACATTTACTTATTGAAAATCCCGGATATACGCCAAGTTCAATGACGAAGAATTCAAAGAGGAAAGCAACTAATAAAGGAACAAACAAAATTTACTATTAGGAACATAAATAGAAGTTCTAATATAGAACATCCAAAATTGTAATTTTCTAAACTATTTGTAATTTATTTTTGTCGAAGGTTCCTCGAGTAGCCCCGCGTTACAGTAGAAGGACATATTTTTGTCAACCTGTTCAACATGAATAATTACAAAATAAGTTTAGTTGCTGCTATTGTTTGTTTATATCAAATAGTTGTATAACAACTATTAGAATTACTCATATAGTCGGTGGCCAAGGATTGCGCAAGCGTATACGGTAGGAACTGCAAATTTTATTAGAGCCTGCGCGAAAACACGGAGTAGTCAATGATTGAAGCTTACAACACTACATCTAACTTATTTATGAGGAAAATTAGTTTATATTAATGAATATAACTATTTTACTCGTTTTAAATTGACCACGCCGACTATAATACAAGTGTACTATTTGCGAACACTATCAGAATATGAATAAGAAGCTTTAAACATTAGCGATACAACTGCTTTTAACTGGAAGATAACAGTATATTGAAAGACAAAACAGATATATACACTTACAATTACTGTAAATAAGAAGTCTATAATCTTAAATTAACATTGATATTAGGTAGCATCTATCTGGTGGGGACCGTGTTCCTATATACCTCACACAGCTCATTGTTCGTTTCTTCAGGTTCACTGGATGGGCTTATGGTCACTTCGGGAATCTGTTGTTTTTTGGTTATTTTCAGCGGAGAAATTAGTAAATTTGGTTTAAACACAAGTTCATAAGGGAATATAATCAATATGAACGAAGCACATATTAGGCCTGTTCCGATATAGAACGAAATCGAGGGATACACTCCGCGAAACAGAATATCCAATACTAAAAATAAAAAGTTCGAACAATGTTTATGATTATTTTACAGGCAGGACCAGTTTTGAATACAGATTATAGTATGGAGTTTTGCAGTTTTATGGATTCTGCATGGTAAAAAACTTATTTCGGGTTGGCAGACAATGTTCAGAAGTGAATGTTTCAGAATGTTATGTAAGTCGTTTTGGATTAGGTGTTCAATGTACTCATGTTGCCCCTATTCCAATGAGAAAACAATATAATTTCACGGAACTTTTCTTTAAGATAATGCTAGATATTTATTTAAAATACATTATACCTGTGTTCAGCGGTATTCCTAACAACATACCAACAGAGATGACCAGAGGATGCAACAAGGCGATGCCAAGGTTTATAAGGAAATTGAAAGCTGAAAAAACAACTTACTAGGCCACATATGAAAACGAAATAAATCTATTTAGTCCATTATATGATATGCTAAAACAATTTGCAAACTTATTGTTAGATCAATTGTTTCAATTCGGAATTTGCCATACATTGTAGAACAAGATATAGATAATTTCATGAGACTACTCGTAACATCTGCTTTGTGCGATTTTATTTTCCAATCGATATTATAATTTCATTAATTTATCTACATCGCGACAAATGAACAAAAATTTGCAACTTTTCTATTTCTTTCAAAACTTAATGTTTCTCACCGAGTGTTAGAACTGCAGCAATACAAAGAATACCCCAAGGAGCCCAGGCAATATCGATCTTCTCGATTTCTAGAAAAAAAAATATACTCTATCTCAAAATTTAGGTTCCCGGCGCGGTATGACGAGATGTGCGCCATGATATTAAAAATGAATGTACTTTTGGAGAAAACGCACCACGTCGACCGATTTCACATTCATTTTATATAACACTGCGACCCGCTGGTCATACCGCGCTGGAAATCTAGGTCTTGAGATGAACTATATTAGAATGTATAGACATTTACCTAAGATCCCCAATACAAGTGGTGGAACAAAGTTGAACACTAGGTTGAGACATCCCAAGCAGCTCATGAACAGAGAAACCTGGCCAAAAGTGGCCTTACCGACCACTTTTTTGAAGAATACCTAAATATTATACCTAGGAACTGGGCCTTGGCCGCCGACTATATATTTCTCCTTAACCAACGTTCATGCTAGCTTCAGCAAGTTAACTTTTAGTGTCTTTAATGATGAAAAAAGGAAATAGTGATACATTAAAATGTGATGGTTTCTGAGCCGGATTCTATTCACGAATGTAATCTCGAAACATTTAATCAAGGACTATATAGTTTACGGACAAACGATATGCAAGTTAAAGGTCCGAGTTGTCTGAATTATCTATGTTTACACGCGCCATTGTTCGGTCGCCCTCCAATACAATATGCACTTGGTACCGTATACCCTTTCCTAAGCCATGGCCGCCGACTATATATTTCTCCTTAACCAACGTTCATGCTAGCTTCAGCTAACTAACTTTTAGTGTCTTTAATGATGAAACTCATGGAAGAATAAGCATATTATGATGTATAGTCTATCTCAAGACATATGTTTTCTTCGCGGTATCACTAGCGGGGCACAGTTATATAAAAATGAATGTAAAATGGGTCGACCTGGTGAGTTTTCTCCAAAAGTACATTCATTTTTTATAACACGGCGTCGCGCTCGTGATGTTCATACTTTCAAACGAGTTTTCCAGGTGTACCTTATAAACGGCAGCTGACGTTGCCGACATAACTGCTAACAATATTCCTATCCATTGTTCGTTAGTAGAATGAACACCTCTCATTCCAATTGAAATGACAGCAACACCGCTAATTGCGAATAATACTGAGAGTAACTAAAAGCAAACTGTAAAAAGGAAGATCAATATTACTGGGAACAATAATTCGTGAGTGAGTAGCTGCACTGATCATCGAAGACCGTGTAGTGTTAATATTTAGACGACTGTTTAGCGGGACTGGCCCAAAATTCACAATATTTTGGAATTTGTCCCAGGTTGGACCAGCAGGTGCGTTGCCTGTTCACATTTATATTCGTTATTTTCAGTTTGCGGGAATCGGGAAGGTTGTTTATTTTGGAGTTTCTTTTCATAAGAAGTATGTGAAGGAGGTATAGTCTACGGACATATCTCATGAAGTTTAAAGGTCTATTTATTATAAGGCGAGCGCACAATTATATCGGTTGCTTGCACATTTTCTTTCGATTTCAGAGCTCCTTCTAAAATCTACAGTACACCTCTGCAAACGATTCATCCGTCGACTATACTCTCATTTTGTTGTTTAGTAAAATACTTTTTAATAAACAGGGAGAGCACCTTTCATTCACTATACCTTAATGGGTATAAATCCATCTCCGAGTACTATAATAGCTAGAAAATAGACAATAGCAGCATTACAAGCAGATATAGAAGTAGCTATGCTAGAAGACACATAGAGAAGACATCTAGCATAGGTATAGTTGGCACCCAGCCAATATAGGAGAAACGGTCCCACCTAAGTTGTAGATTATAATTTTTTTTTTTTTAATAAAGTTTTATCAAAAATCAATAAATATTTCTATTTACACTTCTATTTCTATTTCCAAAGGCAATTTTAGCATGATAATTGACATCTATCGTGTTTGAGAGAGCATTTGGAATTATGTTCTTTCAGATGCTACTCATGAATTCTTCTTATAGCTGAATTCTGAAGTAGCCATGTAAAAACACTTTTTTCTACAAAGTCTGTAAAATACGCTACTGTATTAGAAAAATACACAGATCCTGGAAGATACTATAACACAGATAATTGTTATTTTTGTATTTTTACATCCAACCAATATAAAAAATTCAATCAGCTCACCTTTGTGATTAGAGTAAACAGAGTTAGTCCTTGTGGCCCAAAAACTTCGGATGCTTGGCTAAAAAAATATAAATTAGCTACAGGTTTGCTTGAGAGGAACATGAGGAGTAAACGTTTTGGACAGCACGGGGTGTATAGCATTGAACGAACTTTGATGGCTTGCATTTACAAAGTATTATTCCTTAGTTCATTTGTTTGACCTACATTGTATCCTAGTGAATATTTAGCCTGGGAGAGGGTTTATAAAGAACGTTCTAAAGGACTGTGAATCCTATGTAGAGCGCGCCTTTATTCAGAATGGCTTCATACACACACACACACACCGTTCTGTTCCGCGTCGACTACAATTACTATGGGTGGATTAGCGAGCTATGCAGTACAAATCCCAGGCAACAATAAATATCGCCACAGCAAATGTTGACTGTTTTCTTTGAACTTACACATGGCATAAACCACAAAAATTCTTGGATTTTGAAAACGTATTCCAGTATTCCAAACGAACCTGAATGTCGCTTTAGAACTTCTTCCTCTGATCAATTCCACTAGTAAATGAAATGGGAAACATAGTATCATAAAGTTTGTATTGAACCAAATCATAAAGTATGGAGCACGGAATCGTTCCTAAAAAATGACAATGTCTTCAATAGTTACTGCAAATCGTTGTACACCGTCCTATCACAGAGACAGCATCATTGATTGGTTTAATTTAAAACATTGATATACATTTCAAGTCCACTACAAATGCTTCTGCGCAAAGTTAGTATGTAAGTTTGAAACATTTGCCTCTCCGGTTCGCTGACCTTCACAGAAGATGTATATTGTATCATATTGTTGAACTAAGAATAAACTTCTTCTTTTATATTCATGATACTCCCCATTTCTATAAATATACTGTATTTTATTGAACTTACAGGGTCAATGTGCAATGCACTATGCTGGAACTGTGTATGCAGAGCCCAACTTGTCGCAACAGACAGAACAACGAAAAGACTCAGAAAGAAACTACGAAGTGTAAGTGAACTTTGGCTGGATGAAGCCATTTCTGTAACATGTGTAAATATCTTTTCAAAACTGTATACTTGAAGGAAACATGCAATTTATGAACAGTTGCTAGGAAACGAGAAAAGAGGTTTTATAAAGGAATTCAATTATGATTGTGTTTTTTTTGAAGTTAGTTGTAAAAAGAAGTTTACATTTTTCTTTCAGAAAAAAGACGCGCGAATTATACGATGAATAATTTGAATCATTTACGAATGATGAGTGTCATAGTATCGATTGCGGGATTGGAAACGAACAGACAATACAGGAACCCATAAACAAAATGTTTCACAGTCGAAATTATTAGAGCCTAGTTTAGTATATAAAATAAAACTAAAACGAATATAAGATTCATTGAACACTTTTAGCCAATATGAACAATAGCGGTAACAATTCTAAACGAGAACGGACAAATTGACCGTCCGACTGGCTGCAAAACATTATAAATTTACATAACATTACTGCCTGATTACGTGACAATGAACAGATCCAGAATTTGCGAAAACAGAATGGTCACAAAATGAAACAAACAAAAGGATATATGTATTAGAACTTGTTTATAATTGTTTTTTTTTCTGTATTTAGATTTTGTTTTAATTAAGGCCACTATATTCAATAAATAAGGAATACAGAAAACTTTTAAAAAGAAAGACATTCTGGATATTTGACTCCGCACTTATTTAGTAACTGCTTGGAAGACACTGCTGCAGCATATGGATTTGTGGTGTTTTCGTTTAGGAAGCCTTTGAGAAAACACGGAATAACTATTGAAAATGCATTGACTCTTTAAGGTATGCATGGAATACTTATAATAGGCGTTTGGAAATTTGCTACCTGCTAGAAGTGCAATAATCTTTGTTAGCATCCAGGTCAATTTTACTTCTTATCATTATTGTTGCAATTCGTCTAGGTCAGATATAAGTTTAGAAGACGATAACTTACTGATTAAAGCTACTATCAAAATGGTCAAAATGTAGTATCGTATGGCCAAGAATTAAACGAACTTGTCAGAACTGAATGTTTCATACAATTACGTGAACGTTTTCCCCACACTTGCACCAAAATAATAAGCATAGTAAGTGCGGGAGAATACTTGTGAATAGGATCCTTGCCCTTCTAAATCCTTGCCCTGGTGAATATCTTGTAACTTTTCGAAAGTCACTAAACTCTAGGTCACATGGTATTTAAATGGAAATAATATATTTTTACCTTCGTACAAGCTATCAATCTACGACTGTACTTTCAAAAACTGCTCCTGCCTGGCCTGCAAAGGACGCCACCGGAAGCCATGAATCAATTCGGGAACTTTACTTATAATTCTATTCAATTCTCGTTTAGACTTCAAAAAGGAATAATCAACTACTCACTATAGCATTCAAACAAAGAGAGTAATGTCGCTACTTGATACGATTATAAGAATCGTAAGAGCGTTTTATAGTGAGCGAGAGGTTATTCCAAGGCAAATGTTTTTGCAGCCGCGCTACCGCGGCGCTAAGACGGCTGTTTAAAAACATTTTATGAAAAGACAAAATAATCATTCATTAAAGTAATTGTTATAAACAATTAAAAAGCAACAAGTGGCTAAAACACTTTAAATCACAATCATAAAATGTTTTATTTCCTCCCAGAATACGATGAAGTACATCCATTGTACTGATATGAATTGCCGTAGCTGCCACAATTACAGTAATACCTAGGGGTACCATAAACATAGTCGACAAAGTAACCGCCTAAAAACCAGTTGAAATATCTTGGGGTGGTTTATAAAGTATGTTTTAGGAAAACCGCAGTTTTGATAAGATATAATCATATAATCGACCGTATGAGTCTCATTTTCGAATGAAATTCAGTCAGTCGTGTGAACAACATGTTGTTATAATTGGTGGAATTCGCGAATAATATTCTCTAATTCAGTTGCGAAACATTTGCTATCAAGGTAATTTTTATGTGTGTGTGCACCAAGGATGTATTCATTTACTGAAGAGGCGAATCAGAAAATGTCAAACACGTGCTCCTTCATTACTGGGTTTTACAGTGAATATAAGATACTACGAAAGCATGATCATTCCTTAAACTAGTAACTTTTCCAAAGTCCACTGTATGTGCAATTAATCGGCTGCGAATGTTACGCTGGAGCGCTACATTATCTCGCATTTCAGTATTTTGTTTGCATATCGAGGGCCCTTTGTGAAAACATGGACTACTCCTTGTTCTAGGGGTTGCGTATGTCGACTGTAACTATTTTACTTATTTACAGGCCTTGGTCAACTAAGTTCTCGATATCTCATGCGTTAAACTATTAGTCGCAACATTTACCAATCCTTTCAAAAGTATCTAACAATTTGAAAAAATTCTGAAAACTCACTGCACCCAGCTGAATTTGTATTTGAATAGTAGTAATTATTATTGTTATAATTATTGTTGGTGCCGTAGCCAATGGTTGATCCATAATAGTTTCCTGAGTATCCAGAAACGTAAGGATAGTAACTGGATGAAGACCCAGAGTACGAATAGTAGGGATAGTAACTTGAACTGGAGTCAGAGTAGCTCGAATAGGTTGGAGTGTAAGAACTACTGTAGTCGGTGGCTAAAAGATAATTGCTTAAAACTAAACAGATAATTCAGCTTTGGATTGTTTTGTGTTCGCTTGGTTGCCTTTTGCTCTACGGAAAGAATGAATAATATGAAAGATAAATGTTTCAGGTGTGTTCCAATGACTCGGTTCTGTCCGACTCCATTACAATGCACAAACTTTGCCACGGCCGGGCTCAAGCCTGAAAATTTCCAGACGGGCCGTGCAGATCAAGTCAGCAAAATAAAGACGATCGTTCCATGTGTTTCAGTTTTTAAGTAAGCCTGTCTTTTAGTGGTAAGTACAAATAAACTAAGAATATACGCTAAATTTTATCCAAGCAACTTGACTTCTTTTTTCAGCTGCCCGTAACGGCCCCGGTCCGTTGAGTAATCTGACTATAAATAACCTCATACGAGGATATTTAGGTCAACTTACCACTCACACTTGCACTAGCATCGATTGTGTCGGCTGCAACTGTGCCGGCTGCAACTGTGTCGGCTGCAGCTGTGGGTTCATCACTACTTGAGAAAACCAGAACGACTGCAACGATTCGATTTGGTTTTTTCGTACCCTTCAAATAGGAACTATATCCCAGGAATAATGAGTCTTTAGCGCATGAATCTTGTATTATTATAGACTGTTGCAGTTATGGATGTGCTGAGCATGACCCGGATCGGAACAATATCCGACGACATTTTTCTAGATCCAGATCCCAATCAGGAATGGTCAAAATACGAGATGCACGCAGATCTGATTACAATGCAACCATAAATTGATAACGTTCACACTAAGCGATTATGTTATGTTATATTTATGCAATTTAATCTTATGAAATGAAAGGTGTATCAAAGTTCGTTTCAGACAAAGACTCAATACTCAATACAATATGAATACTCATAACGGAACTACGAAATAAATAGCAAACCTGATCCGATTAACGTGAGAAATATACCCAGAATCATCAAAATGTACAGTTTGTTGATCCGTTAGTGAAGAAGTTATCAACCTATTCAATGTTTTTTGCATTTTATACAGCCGGTATTTTGGGAAAACCAATTGGGTAAATGTCACTTAGCGAATATAATTTGCTTCCTTGTTTGTAAAATTGGGTTCAAAATTCACACCACATGGAATGAGAACAAGTTTTTTCAACTGGGCTACTCTTTGTTGCATTCACTAATTGACAGAGAATTCATCAGATATCAGTATTTCACTGTTCTTAACAAAATAGAAGTGTTTTTCTATAATTGGTTAACATACACCATCCCACAAAAAGAGATCAACAACATGTCATGAATGGAACTTTCCGTTTCTTTATGTGATATGCTCAATGTTCTCGCACTCATAAATAATAAATCTATGGAAAAACATCATCGAACCATTTGATGCCATGAGAAAATGAAGTAACAGAGTAGGAAATTTTTGGACGAGTCCATCCTAATATGGTATCGTAGAACGCAAACTGCAAACTGAAGAGCAGAGCAATAAAACACAACGAAGCTGGAAAGCGCACAACAAATGGTTGTATGACTGAAACCAAGTTTGACTAATACTACTATAAATTATTGGAAAAAATATTACCGAAGTAGGCGCACTCATTCCAGCAGAATACGCAGTAAAATATAATCCGTCATCAGTTGACGTTGACGACGTTGACGAATCCCGGCTATCAGATCATGAAATTCAGATTATAATCAATCGTAGCCAAACAATATGAATCCATGTAAATTCATATTCACCAAACAAAGTGTACATATGCATAGATATTAATACATAGACGATGAGGAAATGTAAAATACCCAGTTTCAGCGAACAAAGACGTATGTTGCAATAACAGAAACTGCAACTTCAAGAGAAGATCCATTAGTCAAATCTAACTGAAATAAACACGAGCGATATAAACATACTTCCAGAGGGAACCAATTAGCAATTCGCTGAAGTGCAGAAGCAAACCCTAACAAGAAGACTTCGTCAGACAACACATCACTCTCTTACGCGGATATTGTGGGCAGGAGAGGATCAGCAAGCATACCAGTTCAAAGAGAAGGACGAACTAAATTAACCAGAGGTATTCGTAAAGTATGCCATACCACTCGCTCCACATGGGAGCACTACCATCCTCACAGCAACCCTGAATATCCCGAAGACTAATTTATATCGCAGTGGCTAAACAAGAATACAACGAAGCACATAATATTTTATTGAAAAACAAAGTTTACGATTAACGCTTACGTAAGTACAATATGACAAAAGATCCAATAACATGATTCGTACCCATTGCGATTATTTACCATACTTCTGGAATTCCCACTCACGATTGTCCAGAGGACAGACCTAAATGCAAGATTTACTGAATGCGGTGAGAGATAAAATATACCTGACGAGTTTTCAGCCAACGAGAAATACAATGAAAGTGGAAGGCGTGGTTACAGTTACCCCAAGCAACTGTGCACTCTTCTTTCTGACCGGAAGCCTGAAATATAATGTATAACTGCAGGAACCAAAGTGGAAAATTAAAATTGGATAAGTACACATTTCCGTGGAAGGAACGCTGCATGGCAAACATGTTCGTAACTGCAATAAGGTGACGCTCAGCTATGTAGATTCGTCTGCAAGGATTCCCCTAACGTAAAAAATAGCGAGACTTGCAAGCGACGAGTATTCCCTGATTAATCAGCAAAATGCATCGAAAGAGCAATATAGTTAACGCAGCAAATATTCCAGATACACTGCTGTATCTGGAATATTTGCTTCGTAAATTCTAAATCGTTCGAACACGCAGGAAACAGTTCTGCTTATTCCAAATTAAGGCTGTTGGCGCCAATGCCTATTCACAGTGAATCGGCAAATGAGCATACTCCTCCAAACTTGACGTCCAATTACGAAGAACCATCAACAGAATTAGAAGTTTTACCTGATTGGCTTGGCATTCGATGCAAAGATCCATGATGTGGTTACGGCAAATGGCACAGTTATCGACTTGGATATCCCAAGCCCACATAGCGACGGCCGACCATTTCTTCACCTAAATGTTAAAATTAGTATAGTCTACAAAATATTTCGTGCCTCGAATCTCTTCTTTTCCTTGGATCCACCAACTTCTTCGACCTCCATTTTTTGTTCACCGGCCATCTGAAACTAGTGGTTATAACAGATGATTGAAGGCCGTAATTTGAAAAATAAAGAGCAGTGATATGAGACATAAATAAAATAAACTGAGCAAGCGAGTAACAAGAACAAATTGCAAAGAATAGATGAAAGAACCAACCACAAGAGGAGTGTTTAATTAAATGAAATATAATAAGGACAACACAACCCAGCGTACCTAACAAGAATTTCGCGTTTAGCATGATGCCTGTATAGAACACGGTTACTGCAAAATAAACAGGGTACCAACTATCTTACTTACATTGTGTAGAACAAAAAAACCACGAGAAAAAATACATAAACGAACACTGATAATACGAAAATGAAAAATAATGACTTGCACGAGAGGTGCGAGGAAATTCAAATTCTGATTGGCTCACAGTTTCGTAATGGGGCGCCACGGTTCATTCACATTTGAAATAAACGCGCAGGATTTTGAAAATCCTCAAACATCAAAATATACTGGTTTTTTCAGCTTTATTTTAATATCGCTTCCCGTTATCATCAAATTTTAATATGCCAAAATCACAAAATGAGACTATTCAAGCAAATTAAAAGAGCTAAAGAAATTTCAACATCAAAGTTGTAGTGTTTAATTGCCTACATGATGCTAAATTGACTTTGTTTTTATAGTCTTCATTAATGTATATTAAAGTCAGTAGCAGACCTTGTTTTGTAATTTGGTCAACTGAAGTAATTCAAGTTTTTGAGTCCAATTTTCGAATTCGAATGATAAAAATGGGTCACCTAACAATAAACCAAAATTTCTCGAGCTTGCATAACCACTCACAACAATCTTGGTTTTTTAATCATTTGCACTCATACCCTAATTCTATGGGCTACAAACTAAGAAAAAACCTATATTATACACATTTATCACTTTTTAGATTCTTTTTATATTAAAACTATGTATATTATTTGTGTAATCATGTCTAGTTTATTTAAAATTGCTCGCCGATCAGCTTATATCTGGGCGTAACTTCTTTGATTCAAATTACTTTAAAAAACAACACTTTATAAATCCATACTTCAATTCAATCACTATCCCAGCAAATACACACGATCCGAACTATGGCCGCGACACTAAAGATAGAAACTAGCAGAGCTCTGAGGGATCTCGAAGCTGAAAACAGAGGGCTCCGGGAAAATATATTGACACAGGGCAAAATGTTGTGGACACAGGCCAGGGAAATCGCCCACGAAAAGATCAGCAGAAGAGCCGAACTGGAAGAAAGAAAGAGTCCTACAGAAGGACATCCAAGACCAAATGGTGGAAGAAAGGATCCGATCGGCCGACATAGGACACAGCAAACTATGGAACAAGTTAGAGGAGAGAAGAGTCGCTCTCCGATTGTTAGCAATTAACTGTATTGTATTATTGTGTTTTATGTTATATGATACATGAATGAGATCAACAAAAATCAGTCTTCTTAATCATAAAAAGGATAATTAAACTTAGATAATAGTTATAACATCAAATAGAGCATCTAAGCACTTATGAGTCCGGACTACCTTGGGACCAGTAGTTCAGGCTTGTAATAGTAGTTCAACAATGCCACACATAATACCGGGATCACCGATATATATTTTTCAAGGAAGTCTGGCAAGGAGTATACTAACCCGTAGATGCCGCATACATAGTTCATCTTGGAAGCAGTATACTAGATGTACTGGCAATTATTAATATTACAAATATTCCTGTTCGTCAATCTATTAGATGTGAGTTGTGCTTCATGAAGAGACGTCGTTTTGCTGGAGTAGGAAAAGGTCAGTCAATTTATGGGAAACTAAAGATCCAGAAGAGCATAAACTCGTAGGTATTTTGAAGCAGCCACACTCTTCAATTACCATATAAGCAGCTAAAAGGACGTAACGACTAAGATGGAACAACAAATGTATTAAAAGCAAAAGTACCCCTATGGCGTTATGATTTATTTGTTGTGTTAGTTGAGCTAAATGAAAGAATTAATGGTTCCCATCATCGTGATGCTACCAAAATAGCCGACTTGGTGCACAATTAAAAAAACTATATATTCCATACTTTTACTCATGTGATGGTGTTTTCGATATTATTATTTAATTTGAGACTGTTGAAGACTCTCTGGATCGTTAGTTGTTCTATAGAAGTGTGAAAAACAAACAGTCACACAGTCGTATATTCCGGTTCCGTTCAACATTATAGTTTTATATTATACTCTCAAAGTCTGTAACCTTTATTAATATATATGTATCATTTGTAATATATTTTCAATTGTTGTGCTATATGTTTCTTCATGACCTTCCTTCCATTTACATATTTCATTGGCCAATCAAGTCTCGAGTCCTGCTGCCATAATCTATTATTTTCTGGATTTATGGGAGTTTTATGAGCCTGGACTAGAAATGAACCACGGGCAGGCCCGTTCCCAGTATCCACTATGTAACTGTACAAAAAACATAAGCTAATATTTTTATTAAGGTTAATTAATACATTATTAGTTCAAACATTTGAGTAAACCGTGGCAAATCGTAAAGGTTGTGGAATATCTTAGATGGGTGTTAAGAAATTGCAAGTAGTAAGGTATTTTTGAATAATGAGAATAATTTTGTATATTTAAGATTTCAAGATGTGTTAAGAAGTAAATTGCACTGTGTGAAATATACAGATCATGATAAGAAATTGCATTGCAATCCTGGCAGAAATTAAATAATTTAACAATAAGACCCCAAAATAATACTGTAGTGTAAATAGTTCGAGAACTGTCCAAGTCCATTTTGTAAGTGTAACTGCCTTATTACTTTCGGATTTTACTATAAATACTTCTTAATATAGTTTACATTTCCTTGATTCCCGCATGATGACAATACATAATAACATTCCAATTATATAAGCAAGTAACATCATCTCGAGTGATTCGATCGATAGAAGTACCAGATGGATCACACATTCGTAAGCAGCGAGAGCCAACCTAAATGTTTCACAGTAATTTATGAATGGTGGAATTGTGTCAAGATAGTATCTGCATTATTCACTCCCAATAAACAAAACTATTCAGGGTTATTTTAACAGTTTCTATATAAACGAACAAACTACTGATTCATTAAAACTGTATTTTCAAACATTTTGTCAAATTTTGAGTTATTAAGACCTTAAACCAACTTATAAAGACCAAAAGCCAACATCTTATATAACTAAAGATCCAAACTCTTAACCCATAAGCGTATTAGCATCTTCCACCGATACTTATCCAGACTGCTCATCCAGACACTACTATCCTTTCCCCCCTACATACCTGAAGTTGAGGTGCGTTCAAATCGAGATCCGCACAACACTTGCGGTTGTCTCGATTTTGCGAAGCGCAGTAGAGAATTGAGGATAGATACTTCAGACTACACTTGGCCTCTTTTACCAAAGAGATTAGCTGAAACATTTGATTTCTATAGGAGAAAGGGATTCAGCTGCCAAAAAATCCAGAAGAATTCTTTGAACAACATATCTTCATTTGGAGGAAATCAATGTTGCAGCTTTGAAGTTTCAAAGAGAACGGAACATTTGCTAATCAGTTCATGTCTTAAATGAATGCTCGTCAGACGCTTTGCAAATTTAAGACGAGTCCCCGTAAACATCAAAGTGATGTAGCTTTTTTGTTAATTATTCTGATCAGAATCACATTTCAATTTGTTTTGAAAATCTGACCTAAAAGGCACCTCGAGTGTAAAAGCGCTATGTTCCGAAATCACACTTTTTCTATGAGGTTACATTTCCTTGATATACAGGAATGTTTCTAGACTACAGACTTCAAAACATACCATATTTCTTGTTTTGTTCTGATCTGTTTCATAGGTGCACATAAAGTGACATTCTTCGGGCACATAGAGGTCACAGCATGATTTGAAGAGCTGAAACAATTGGTTTTTTTAACTCTCTGAATGACGTTGAGAGATCTGCTATATGGTTTTCAGTTTAAGTAAAATGGTTCTGGTTGCCGATGTTTAGAGAATAGGGCAAATGCAAATGTTTCAGATTCTTATATAGAGGTTTGGTTACAAAGAGGTCCAATTTCGGAAGGTCCTATGGTAAGTTTTCACATAATTTTACGGTTTCTCTTAAAACTATTCGCAAACTCTTGTCTCCGAGAAAACTATACCTACCTTATTAGCAATATTCTTAGTGGTGCATGGCTGGTAGTTCTTCTCAGCGGTTCCACATTTGGCCTGAAAGAAAGGATAATTCACCAATGTTAGTGTATACCAATTGCTTATTTTAAAAAGAAAGGTGAAGTAAATTTTAAAAGAATACTTTTCAACTCTATTTAACTATTTTAAACGGCAAAGGTATGTGGATTTTGAGGTTGCGCGTTCCAATGCTCCTATGCGTTGTTGTCCAGTATACTCAAATTTTCCAACATTTATTAAGTAGCGAATTGTTTATATGTGAACTGGGTCACTTGAAATAGCACCGAACTGTCCTGGGTGGAAACTTACAAAAATGCAAGTCTGACTTTCACCCAATAGAATTGGTAATATGTATTTAGAAGAGACGAACAAGCGTTTATATCAGTGCTTTATCATTTGAATAATAATATAACTTTTAACTGACCGAATCAAAAGAAGTTGGCGATCTCCTCAAGTCTCCGACTTTTCTAGCAAAAGCGGCTGCTCTTCTATCAGGACAGTACTTGTTTATCCATTTGAAACAATTCCGAGGTACTCCGCATTTGGGATCGAGACGGGCCGTGCAGCAAGCTCCTAAATGATTTTTATAGAATTTGTATTCTTCTTAACCTTGTTTTAGTATTTCTAGACTTTGCGGAAACTATTCAAATCTGAGTATGTTTGAAATGTTTCATCAGTAAGACTCTTTATGCTCCGAAAGAATTTCTGAGCATTATAAACGTTTTCTCACCCTTACCGAATCTGATTCGAAAGAATTAAGACCCTTTTGTTTAACACGAATTAATTTCATCATATTTTTGGTATTAGTGTTTTATCAGTTGGAATATGTATATGTATTTACAAGTAGTACCGTACTTGGTTACTTCTCCCAAACTTATTCCAAGAATTGCCAGTATCATATCTTACCTCTTTTAACTTTCGGACAGTCCTTTGCATAAGCGGATAAAGCGAAAACTAAGGAAACTACTGCTGCAAGCAACCTCATCTGTAATCATTAATTATTTTATAAACATTGATTATAAATATGGAAATTAAGGAAAGGTAAGCAGTATTACAACTAGAAAGAAATTTTATAATGATGAGACCTATAACATATTGCAATTATTATCAAAGAATACACGGGAGTTTGAAAAAGCGTGCAACATTTGCTATTGACGCAATATTTTCAATGAGAGCATACAACAATTCAACGATGAGAAGACATATAATACAAGTAAGGGTGGAGCAATCTTTTGAATTGGCAAAATTAGCAGAGATAAAAGTTGGACTAGCATAAAACGTTTATTTACGAAATTTGCCACATTTAAAGTTTGAAATTAGCTCATTGCCAATTAGTTTTCCTATAATAACTGTTCAGTAAAAAGATCAACGAGAAACTGAGGCTATATACACACTGTATCCCCAGACTGTAAATTACAAACATGCTAACAATAAGCTGCACCTTGCCAGACTAACAGCCGTGTTCCAAGCTGGATGATATAGGAGCGAATTGCGTTCGATCAGATTAGATCCAAATCTGACTGGGTAATCCGGAACAAAACAGGACTATTGACGAGAAATCCAGAGAATGGCAAAAAATAGCAAGAACTGAAATTGTTCGATTGCATAAGCGGCATATTTCAAGTTCGAATTCACAGCATATCGTTCGAATTAGTTAATACAGTTTTATACTAACGGCTAATTCTGAGGTAACTTTGTGTATGTTGTATATTATTACTGAAGAAATAATTTTAAAATTATATTATATTATATAAATATGTTATAGACTTTAGTAAAATTATCTGTGAACTCGTACTATTTAATATGTCTGGGTGAGAAATATTTAGTACTTAACTTAGTGTTGTTTGAGTTGAGTTGTTTGAGTGAGAACACTTTCTATACTCTTAGGACAAAAATGATCATTTCATGGGTAAGCCAACTGATGTTAAGCAATATATGTTTGTAGTGATTGATAATAAATGTCGTTTGTCTTATTGCTATGCACAATTTATTAAGATAGTAAGATTTGTCGTAGGAGATGATTTCTGATTCCTCGGAATGAGATTTATGTTTACTTTAGGGGCTCAATTTTGTAACTGGCTAGTACAAATGTGTTGCGGTGAAGAAAGATGAAACGATACAAGAAGTAGGGCTACTCAGAAGAATGATTTTCTTCAAAAACGGTTAGAATCAGGATCATTTCGAATCACTTATAATCAATAAGTGGTCGTAACACAGCCCGAGCAGTTGTGGATTGTTGCCCGGTGAAGGTAGACAACTAATCCACCCGGGCGTTTCTATGCGACAGTCACAGTCAACTGCTAGTACAATCAGAAATCGGTGAGCTGTTTGGAATATTACAGTCTGATCAAGATTAAAAGGAGCACTGCAACACATAGACTATATATAGTACCGTAAGGGATAATTTGAAGTTTTGCTTTTGTTTTTGTTTTTACGGCGGCTTGGCAAATATTGTTTTCGTTGTTGTCAAGTTTGTTCTTGTAACGATTTATTGTGTGCTTCTGAGGGAATTTTCCCTTGACACATCCCGCGAGATGTTCTAGTATTGAAGAATTCCGGTTAAATGTTTTCAAGTTCAAGTTAAGTGTATCTGTTCGTTAAAGTCGTAAATAAGTCATAATCGTTCGTCGCAGATAATTAAATATGTATCCAAGGCAGTTTTTGTGCCTTTTAATTTCAGCAAACTAGTTTTTAGATGTAGAAAAAGCGAACTAGCAAACAGGTATATGGAGATTGTTCAGATTCAAATGTTTCAGACTTGCTGAAAGCAAGAGTATCAATACAACATTTAGTAAATCCTTTATAATGGCGTCACAGAAAGTGGTAACAATTCTTAAAGGCTGAAATCATTGTTTCTTGCTGCCGTACATTTAGGATTTGAACGTTTACTGGTATAGGCACTCATTATGCAAGATCAAAGCTGTTATACCGGCCTGACCAGGCCTACTTTATTGGACCTTGGCCGGGTCGGGCTGGGTTAAGCCGGTTTTCAAGATTTTTCTTCAGGATCCTGGTTTTTCAGGAATTAATAAGCATTTGTGTATATTTGAAAAAAACATTTTCAAAGGTTTACATATCATTGAACTGGGGGAATAGCGATGTTATATAAAAACGAATAGGAAACCGAAAAGTACGTCTTTTCTTTAAAAGTACATTTATTCTTAGTTAACACCCGTTGTTCCAGGATACTTCACTGTAAATGTAGCTCTTGCGACGGACTATGCATAGAATATCTGTAAAGTTTGTAAAAATAAAATATTCTGCCGGAATAGATTGCCTGAGTAGTTTACTGTTTTTGGACAAAACCTTTACTTCGGTGAAATACAAGCTAATAATATTATAAATAGTATAGTAAGAAACGAAACGTAATGAATTCAAAAACTGTCTAGCAAACTCGCAAACTACGCGGATCGGATGGAAAAACCACAATCATACAATCCAGAGTGGGACTGATTTTGTTCGGCGCTTAACGAAAAATTGGGTCAATTGAAACGGTCAGTCAGTTGGAAGAAAGATGCTTTAGCTTTCGATGGCTGTGGATACCTGGTCCTGGCGGGGGCCGCGGCTACTGCGCTGCTTTCAACGCCCCGAGGCATCCAGCCAGAATCAAAGCTAGTAAGAAATTGCGTTTTCACTCTATCAAACTAATTAACGTATATGGACACACTAGTTTTATGCGCATCGGCGTTTGAATTATAAGCGCGCGTGTTTAAGTTTATTAAGGTTATAAGATCCGATTTTTGCGAAATTTCAATCGGAATTGTTTTCTTTCAATTGAAAAGAGATATGTAATTACACTATTCTCCTAAAATGACAATTTCACTATTTATATATGAAACATTAACGAAGCCGATGAAAGGCAATCATTCTTGGTAGCACTTAAAGAACTTTGTTTTTTTTTGAAGATAGTCAAAAAGAAGGATTCTTCCAGGTAGCTTGTAACTTAATCGAAAGGAATATAATATATCTTGCAATCAGAGTTACGTATATAGTTTTGGTTAGGTTGAGACACTGAAAGAGAACCTCGCATTGTTTCAACTTTTGACCAAATCAAGAATCCTAGAAACATTCATAAATGGTGTTAACTCCCACATTACATGCATTGGGTAGACCCAGATGTGGATATGCGGGCAGAGCGGCCTAGTTTTCGACATTCCGGCCCGGCCCGGCCTGGGCTCAAAAATATCAGGCCGGCCCGAATAACCACCTCTGGGTAGTCCCCTATCGAAATCTAGCAGGATAGTGCTAATGGCCCGACAACTAATTGGTCTGCTGCATTATGAAAACTAGCTGACACGTTTGGCTAAATTAGCTAATTGGTTTGCTTAAAAAAATAATTTGACTAACTTATACAGTTTTAGTTTACTAAAAATGAATATGATTTTAACAAAAAGGCTCTTGCATCACCAATTTTACAATCATTTGTATATAATATTGCGCTGGAAACCTAGATCTTGATAAATATTATATATACAAATTCTGTACCTAGAATACGGACTTTTCTTCTTTAGAAGCTCTCTTATTTAGAAGCTCAAAAAGAGTTTAGAAGAAGGTTAAAGATAGAACGTAGCTGTTGCAGCAAACTATTGTGTAGTCAGCGCCAAGAGTAATGATATAGTGTAAATGAACGTTTGTCTGAACCCCTTTTGCGAGCACCGCGCCAGCATCTGGCTGCTACTCTCCGTTCAATATTGTACTTTGCAAAGAATCCTATAAATACGCAAGTGACACTCCATTATTACTCTCGGCTCTGACTATATTACCATTTCATGTTAGTATGTAGTGCGGGTGCTGTAGCCTAGTGGCTAGTGGTTAGAGCAGCGGTCTCTGAATACGCGAGGATCTGAGTTTGTGGGTTCGACTCCCCGTAGCTGCAGAAGGCTTGGGAAACCAGCAACTTATTTATCCTGTGTTTCGTGCACCCGAAGACTGAATGTTAGAAAGGAGCCGTCTCCCTGCCTCGAAGAAATCTACTATTATTGTGATACGAGTGACACAGGAAATAAAATTCTTTTAAATGTATTAGTGTGGATAACTTTGGAATAACTAGCTTAAATTGGAACATTTAACTGAAAATCGCAACAAACAAAAACGGTTTATTACACAGGAAACAATGGGTGAAAGGAGCGATGACAAGCAATCGGTCAATTGGTCATTTTAAAGAGAAAATGAAAGGAACAGGTCACTTAAACGGAGAAAAGATATCTCCTATGGGGTTTTATAGGTTGTTTCTAGTGGATTATATTTTTGTTAAGAATATGGTACAGAAACAGCAAATGGTTGGATAGCAGGAAAGTAACTGTTTCATAAACCGATTCAACCTACTCGGGCCGGCTACACAAGTTCCATTAAGGTTTCATTAAATCTTGAGTAATATAATTTTTTTTAGGAACACGATAATATGAAATGCTGAAAACGATTAACTAGTTAATGAGGCAGTTTTGTTATTAATTGAAGGAAATTTTATAGAAGTAGAATTATTTTTGGGACTTTTCTCCGCCCTCTCCTTAGACAAAACAGCTTCTTCTATCAGTGCGAGCTCTTGGACGACCACTACGGATTCATTTACCTAGACGGGAGATTGAAGATTTTCGGGAAAATAGTAAAATTATAAAGTTTGACTTAATTGTTGGAGCTTGCTTTGCAGTATTTACTAGTAAATTACTATTTACCCATGGCAACGATGCATCCTAACAAACAGGATATAGCTTTTGCTATCATTCGACACTGTGATGTCGTTACGGTTAGCTCAAAAGTTTTCATACTGTAGTATATCTTTCATAGTTCAAATTATGGAGTCAACTGGTTGATCAACTTATGATTTTTAACATAATATTCTTTGGCGTATCAATTAGCACCCGTTATTCCTAAAGTAGTGAACTTACTCTACTACAGAAACTATACAACTAAATGTTTCTTTTAGTTTTGTTGATCTTGTCAATTTGGATTGCTCACTGTAATGTTCCTCTGATCCTTTACCCTTTAAAATAAATTTACTTTTTTCATATTGTTTCTTTGTACTCTTTGGAAAATCCGTTATTCCGAAAATAGTGAACTTTCGCTACTGAAGGAAATACAAAAGTAAATGTTTCTTTTAGCTTTGTTGTGCCAAGAATATGGTTTTCTCAATACTGTCTCGCACTTGATTGTGCTTTACCCTTTGAAATAAATTTACTTTTTTATATTGTCCCTGAATGACTATTAAAAATGTTTATAATGTTATATATCTTTGTACTCTTTGTCTGAGTAGTTGAAAATTTATCGGTTAATTAACCGGAACTCGTTAGTCTTTAAGAAATAAACTTTCTATAACCGTTAGGATCTTTATTTCTTAATCTACTAAACTATGCATGCAATATTCTAGTTGTTTTCAACAACCGTCGAGAATATTCTCTCGCATAATTAACAAATAGTCGGCATAACGCCTCTTACATGTATCCTCTTTTATTTAATATATGCGAGTGTTTCAATTCGGATAATCAATAATCAATTTTGAGATGTCATCATGTAATTTGATTGATTCAATGAATATATTATGTTTCAAAATATCCAAGTCAACTGTGGCTGTCGCGCCCCAACCCAACAATCGCACTCTGATTTATAGAAATCGATATCTGTTCACACTTTTTAATTAGAACGTCTAGTGCTATTATGACAGAGATTCAATTAAACTAACTAATTTTTATATTAGTTTATTAAACGAGAAAATTTCTATAATGAAGCCACTCGTACTCTTCTAATTGTAATTGAAACATTTACCTTTACTACTTTGTACGTTTCTTTGAATCACTGCCATTAGTGACATAAGTTATGTGTTAGTTCAAGAAGAGGTTACATATAAATTATTAACAACATGATTCCGTTGATACTTTGCCTAAAGCTTCTGCATAGTGCTATACAACCGTTAACTGGACAGATTGCTTGAGTTGTTGTTCGTGTTTTGTTGAATTTCCGGTCAATTTCGGGTGGTCGGGTAGTCATTTTGGGAAATATGCAGGACGGCCCCACGTATTGATCCAGACATCAACGACGTGGGGGGTTGTTGAATGCATTTGCCGCTCTCTTTCCTGTGTTGTTATTGACGTGTGAAAGACATGAATGTTAGAGGCCTTTAGACCACTTAATGGAACCGATAAACGTTTCCTCCCAATTACAAAAACTTGTGAAACATTTGATATTCTTGCTAATAAGCCGTTAAAGGGGTTTATTTTTATCTTTGGATATTTATATTAAACATGTGAAATGTCGTTACGGCTGTTATATTTTTAAAATGTTTGGGTTATCAGTTAAACATACCTCGTTACTATTTAACATTCTTGTTAGGCTTTGCTCATAGTAAAAGTTTATATTTTTAATTCATAATTTACCCATTACATTTTATTATAACTATAGTTCTTGTCTTATCAAGGCTGTTGAAGTCGTTTGTTCTTTTTCCAGTCTTGTGAAAGATTCAGTTTCTAGTCTGAATTCATCAAGAGCATTGCGTGTCATGCAATGATTACTTATTACTTATATGCGTTTACATTATGATTCAGAACTGGTACATTGAATCAGTTTGTTATTTATCATTTTTTGTTCTAACAAAAATAATTTGGATAATACTGCCCTTCTCTATCTTCAAAAGCTTACCAAACTATTCGAAACATTTACTTTTCAGCCAAACCGACCAGCTTAATGGATTTCAACTTTAAGAAGTTGGCCTCCGAGGCCGGGGGATTTTTCAACCGTGCTAAGCAGGTAGGTTAACAGATTTGAGCAAAAACTGAATTTTCTTCCAGGCCGCAGAGGAAACGTTCCTAAAGGCCGAGCGGACGGAGCTGGATGCCCATTTTGAGAATCTGCTGCAACGAGCCGATAAAACTGAAGAGCACACCCGAAGACTTTTGGGATGCATCGAGAGCTATCTTCAACCAAACCCTAGTAAGTTATTAGTATAGTTCATGTGTGCATGTTTAACAACAGTTTTTTTCATCTTATGGTGAAAACATCCTAATATTATTTATACTAGGAAATGCTTTATTATCATCATGGACCTCAACCATTTTCTATAACAGTCATATCATATTTTAAGTAGCACATTCAACAATCCATCGATGCAAGTCTGACAGATATTTTATTTTCAAAATAAAATGTTGCAAAAATTGTTTTTCGCTAGCTCTCGGTGCCTTGCATTGCTCAAGTAGCGTCGTTTTTGGCAGTAATTAAATTTGCATGAAAATTTGCTGATGACCCGTCTTCGGCATAAATTTAATTTGAAGATATCCACTTAATGACGGCAATGCCAAGGGGGAACTTGAATTAGTTTAGACATCAAATACAGAAATAAGAAATGCAAAGCAAGGAAGGAAATCCAGTAATAGGCATCAATTGAAGGGTTTCAGTGTGTTATTTTACTTTTCAAAAGCCACATAGCTAATTAATAAAGCCACGACCATTATTATACGATGTTTGGAAATATTATATAATGTGAATAAAAAAATGGTGAGAGAAATGTTACAATCTTGTTAATGGTTTGCTCAGCAAATAGCACCAAAAGCAAATTTACAGTACTAACAATATCCTCTTCCAGCAATTCGAATGGAGGAGGTCTTCTATGAAAAACTGGAGCTCAAAAAGGATGGTGGTGGCCGGATGAACAACCTTGAGCATATGGCTCAGTCAATGAGCGAAGCTGGCGAGGAATTTGGTTGTACTACACCTTATGGCAAGTCCTTTCTGGATTGAAACATTTGATATTTATGATTTAGGAACGGCTCTGATCAAAGTTGCCCAGACTGAACAGAAGCTAGGCCAAGCCGAGAGAGAATTCGTCAATCAGTGTGCAAGTCAGACATTGTTACCAATTAGAAGATTCTTGGAAGGCGATATGAAGACTATACAGGTATGTTATGCAAAAGTTAGTTTGTTACAGCTACAATATAATCCTAACCACGAGAGTGTTTTAGCTCAACGTGGCCAATCAAAAAACTATCAACGCAGCTCGATAAAGGGTATACATGGAGTCTGTAACTCTGCCGTCCAACCTCATTGGCAGAAAATAAAGTCGTGAAACTTACTCCATTTATAACCTCTATCGAGCTGCGTCGATAGATTTTTGATTGGCCACCTTAGCTAAAACACTCTTCTGGTAATACAACAAGCACTACTCAAATGTGGAGATATTAATCATAACAAGATCTGAAACATTTGTTGGCACACCTTTTTTATGAAACCTATGATTTACATGGAAACATACATGAACTATAATAAAAACTATAGATGCTGCGGAATGGCAACAACATATTTCGAACTAATGTATTCGTTCAATGCTATGTTATAATTTTTAGAAAGAAAGAAAAGTATTGAATGGAAAGCGATTAGATTTGGATGCCTGCAAGAGCCGTTTGAAGAAGGCAAAGAGTGTTGAAGCACAAGCTAGCGTAAGTTATTATTAAAGAACAATATAATTTATACTGGAAACTTCTAATGAGGATCATTTCAAAAGAAGGAGCTCCTTATCATATGTATATAGAAGTGTGTATTCAAGGGAGAATTATGCAGTTATTGTGAATAAACAACCTTGAAGATAGCGTTCAAATATTGATATAGCCTGTAACAATCAAAATACCTCAGGGCGTAATGGTATACATAGGCTTCCGCAATTGTGTATTTGTCTTTTTCTTGAACTGATACAAAGTAGAACTTGTACAACAACATTTTTCTGACAACAGGCAAGAAATACCGCATCGAACCATATAATGGAATTTTAATTTTACCACAGAACTAGCGATTTTTGAAACCGCTCACTGCAGTCGTTTTTTGCTATGCACTCTCACATGAACCTATTATTAGGAGAACGATAAATCTCATTTCATATAGTTTAAAACATTTACCTTTTCTTAGGCAGTAAACAGTAAAACCACTGGTGGTTTCACTATTGAACAGGTTTGTTTGCTGTTGTATTGTGCTTTGCAGTTGTTATTTGATGAATATGGATATCTTTTTGGTATATTTTAATGATTGAAACATTTATCTTCCAGGCGGAAGCGGATCTTAGAGTAGCCCAGGCTGAGTTCGACAAACAAGCTGAAATCACTAAATTACTGCTGGAGGGGATACAGACTGCACATGTAAGAGCTTCCAGATCATTTTGTAATATAATTTAAATTTTTCAGAACAATCAATTGAAGTGCTTGCGAGACTTTGTTGAAGCACAAATGTCATTTTTCGCACAATCCCATCAGATGATGGCCGATTTACAAAGGGAACTAAGCGGGTAGGTAAATGTTTCACTGCTAAATATTTGGAGGCTAATTTACTGTACTGCAGTGATTTAGCACCATCATTCACATTGAATCATCATCAACAATTATTAAGAAAGCCAATATTACTATGCAAATAGCATGGTGCATGTTTCATGAACTAGACTACATCGTGCCGGATTTACTCAATGCGTGGTGTAGCAAATTTCTGCCTTGAAAAAATAATAATTGGACACTGCAGAACCTTTTTAAACGTACAATTTTGCAACACTGCTTGGAGTAACGCCTGCAGGATCTAGTCTAGGTTTTGAAACAGACTGTAGTTGTCACCAAAGCAGCTAACTAATAGAAAACCTAAGCAAACTTATCTATTTCCAAGTCACCAGGGCTGGGTATTTCTTGGGCCGGCCCGGCAGCCCGGGGCCCAAAATTAAAAAAAGTCGGCCCGCGATAGGACAATTTTCATGAAAAAATTGACTGATTTAGTTAACACAGAAAAATAGCACTGAAAACAATATTCGCTAAAAATTGTAAGATAGACTAGGGCCGGTCGGTCCAGGCCGAAAATGTGGGAAATCGGTCGGCGCCGACGGTCTTTCCCTATCCCTGCAAGCCACCTTGACTAGATGCAAGTGTCAAATTTGACTGTATATGCAACCGTGTTCGAAAAAAAAAACCGCAAATACTTATAATTAGTTGATCCCCTTCCGTGAATATTTGTTGTGATCGTTTGATTGCGTTTAGTCGTGTTGTTGTTGTTTTAGTTCGCTGTCCGATTCTGGTCTTGGTCTTTACGCCAATCAGAGTGTCGACTCTGCTTCTTCTCTTGATGGACTACGATAAACCAGAAGATGACATCGAAGATTGAAACATTTACTTTACCTGCACTTAAGCAGACCACCTACTTATCCTATTTATTATTAATAATTCATATTTTTATTTATTTCAACAAGCGCTACGCATTCTTTCATAATAGTAGAAGTAGTAGGTCCGTCCGGTGTTCTCAAACGGGCAGGGCCGGGCCGGCTCGGCTCTATCCGACCCGGTCCGTTGAGCCGGGCTGGGCAATTTTGAGAACCCTGAGTCCGTCTTAAGAGTTGCATCCGCCATCTACGCAAATAAAATTTTTGAAACTTTCGGAAACCTATACTAAATTTTTAGACTTTTCTCTTGACGGACAACTTACGGTTGAATACATATGCCAAAAGCTTCCTATTTATAACTATTTATATGTTTGGAAGTATAATTTCTATACCTAACTAGATTATTAGGACTTCTTCAAATCGTGTATATAAATAACGAACCAACAACATTCAAGTATTATATTTCTCTCCCGATGATGATAATAATATCTTTGCCATAAATATGTCTTCATAAACACTTGTGAGATTTAACTTAGTTTTGTGCAATTGAATTGTTTTATTTATTCTATTTATTAAATGTTGTGTCGTGGTTTGTATATAGAGTTCATCGATGAGTTCTACACTAAATAGTCCAACTAACGAAAAGATAAAAAACTTTTTTTGAGACGATCGTATCACCACCAAATATATGTTTACCGTGACATAGAGGTTTCAGGTACACTATTGAAATAGTCTGTTTCAAAAACAAGACTACATCGATCCCGCCTTACTCGCTACGCCGTGTTGCAAAATTAGCAATCAAAAAATTGAAAGCTGGCAATTCAGAAGCTTTTTTAAAAGCAAACTTTTTGAGACAAAGCCAAGAAAAAAGCGACGAAGTCCAGGTTTTGAAACAGACTATACATTAGTGAGTGTAATCTAGAAAAGACGTTTACATTTTGTCTTCGGTTTTATGGATGCTACCATTTCCTGCATGTGAGCTTCTGTAGTCGCACTCTTCGTATTGTGGTAGTGACAATAAATACACATATATGGGACCAAATCTTGTGAAAATCAAAAAATAGCATAATAAATAATATAAACTTGTATATTTCTTCGTTTCCTATTTTTACTTCGCTGTCCTTTCAGCACCCTATCTTTCCGCGGTGCATCGGCTACATTGGTGCCCGCCAATGGAACCTCGACCACCAAGGCGCCAGTTATTTCGACCACAGTTATCAAGGTGAGTGTGTTATAGTCGACGGATGAATCGTTTGCAGGGGCGTACAGTAGAATTTAGAAGGAACGCGGATATCCAAAGAAAATGCTCAAAGAACAATAAGAATTGTGCGCTCGCATTATAACAAATGGAACGCTAGCTGTAAGCGATTCGTCCGTCGACTAAAGCGCCAAGTGCAGTATTCGAGTGCTGGGAAAGCAAGGCGCTTCCCAGCTGCTTTTCCAAGAAGCGCTTTCATTATGATGCTTATTCGGTCTTGATGAGCGCGCTATTATGCCACCAATTAAAAAATCAAAATTAAAATATCTACTATTAAATCCGACCGTATGTATATCATGAACATGTTTTTCTATCAAGTGGCTTATTACCAAATTCGTAACATGTTTGTGTTAGCCGATCATTTTTTTTAAAAAACTAAGCATAATTGATGAGTTTGCTATATCAATCCAAAATTACAATCATCTTTAACAATATACCGATACAAATCCGTCAACCTAACATAATTGTGAATGTTTTTGCGTCTTATTTAGTTTTTGAAAATGAAAATGAGATTCTAAGTGAAACATTTGGATGAAATTATCCTTTGGAGTATTGAGCTATTGAGTTTGTATTCCAGGGTCCCGGTGGCAAAGGTTTCGATGTAGACGACATGGGAACCAAGCAGTGTCGAGTGATTCTAGACTACGACGCAGTTCTACCAAATGAACTAACTGTGAAACAAAATGATGTAAGCATTGAAGTTCAATATGAATGATATGGTTTTTCGTAAACTGAACTTCTCATTCTTTTTACAAAAACCAAACGATCCACACTAAATGCAATAATAAATCCACGTACTTTGGCAAGTATATTGCACATACTGTATACATTCTCAAGGAAGGGAACTAATAATGGCTTTTGATAAGTTCAGTTTGTCGATTACTTAATGCTTTACCGTTTTTTATAACTGTGTTTTTTTATTGAAAAAGTTAATTCCAAAGGCACTCAAACTTGAATCTAAAGTATTCAACTGAACTGTTTCATCTAAAATACTAATAGTGATATTAACACTTTAGATTCTTATCGTTTATCGTCTACCCGGTCTGGATCCGGACTTCATCATGGCTGAAAAGAGTGGCATAAGAGGAAGAGTTCCAATCTCCTATTTAGAACTTATTTAAAATGTTGCAAATAGTCTATTTTGACTAGTTTAAGCTTTTGTTTGGGGTTAGAGTAGTTTATAGTTTATACAATTAGAAGTTGCACGTTACCAACTTAATAACACGATTTCACTTACAATATGATCTCACTTATGTTTATTGCAATAAATTTGTGGCCAATACTTCGATTGTACTAAAGAAAAACTAAGACTTGGTCCATTGATCATTGAATAGTTGTTAATTCTGCTTTGAAGCGATAAAGGGGAACTATTTGGAACTTAATCTCAGATTGTATAGATTTTTTTTCTGATCTACATGGAAGTTTTTTTGAAAAAATTCATTCATAGATTTTCGAATTACATTTAACTAAATAGACGAAAATTAAATAACCTATATTGCTTTCAATGCGCTGTGCAAGGGGGGAATTGGTCCTTTTCCAAACCCGGACACAGTTGTGTACATAATCTCTATAGCTCTGTGCAGAGATATTAAACCATAAAAATTAGATAATATTACTAATTGCAAGTTGTATTTGTCAGAACTAACTGAAAACTATAGTCAGCGCCAAGAGTAAAGATGGAGTGTAAAGAATTGAACGCTCTTTTGAGCACCTTTGGCGACCACCGCGCCGGCATCTGGCGGGTACTCTCCGTTCAATATTGTACTTTGCAAGTACGCGCGTGCAATTTGTCTGCAGGTGCGGTGAATAAAATTCTATAAATACACAAGTGACACTCCATTATTACTCTCGGAGTTGACTATATCATTAGTTACTTCCTTCAAATCTCACAGAGCCGTGAAAAATCATTTTAAATAGAAAAAGTAACGGTTCAAAGACTGGGGGGTTCTGAACCGTCGATTACAAACTTTTAACTGAAAAGTGGAGCGTTTGTTCAGATTATTGTATCACAAGTTGATTGAAGTCACATTTTAAAATGTTGGTGCAAGTGGGCGTACTTAGAAATCAATACTAGCAAAACTGGTAAGAAAAAGTTATGGTATAAATAATCTTTTCTATATCTTTCTTCTTTGGCTTCGAACTATTTTCTGGTAGGACGCATTGCAAAAACAGAAATATGGCTGAAGTAAATGTTGCATCTGAAGATAATGCTAACATAACTCATAAGTACTAATCCAGCGTCGGAACGAAGTTAAAAGTAGCGACATTTTCCACACCAAAGATATGATCTGAACCTTTATTCCAGCAAATATCAATCCGATACGGTTCAAATTTCTTCGGTGAAAAAATGTTCTGAAATGGGTGAGAACTATCATCATTCCGGAGTAAGCACGAAAACAATCATTTTACGTGGATGAGTCTTGTTTTGTTTTGAACTAAAGCAGCCGAAGAAGGCTGATTTCAGGTACCACGAGGGAGTAGACCAGTCAATCCATGGAACCGAGAACCTCTTCTGTGGTGGAGAGTAGCATTGGAGAGCCTGAAACAGATTCGCTATGTTGAACAAATGAAAGATTCCAAAAAGCTTAGTAATCAGATGTTATTCGATAAAAGCAAAGGGTTCAAACGAATTGTTTCAAATCTTAGTAAGTAAAAGTAAATTAGTGAAACAGAGTATTTGCTGTTCATAGCTGTGACTGGTCCGGAAGTTAGTCAAAAAGTTGTGTGCCGAGCTTTCCCGTAAAATGTTCCCTCATATTGTAGTTCTCACCTCATTTCTCTGTTTTGCTGCTCTTTTAAAGGCTGTGAATGCATCCAAATCCATGTGCTGCTCCGGTAAAGATGTTGTACGGTTCTTTTTGCTTAGGATTGGTCGTCGAAACTAAAGATAGTTGATAAAGAAACAACATTTTCAAAGAATTCAATACATAATGTCTATTATCATGTTCATGCTAACTACATGTTCTATGAGTGTTAGACCTACATTTTCTTCTAAATCAATCTTCAGCTCCAGTGGACTGTCACGAGTTCTAGATGAAAAAGAGACGCTCTTCGGCTTAGCAGATGTACCCAGATTTGGCAACTCAGGAGCAGAGTTTCGTCGTCTTTCCAGTTCTAAAACAAACTTTGTGACTACTGCAAAGTTCATAACCGTTCTGATCTCAGAAACCCCGAAAGTTTTTCAGATTTCCACCAAGTTTTATAATAATGTTTATGGATAACCAACTCATTATTTCGGGATGGTTTGTCAAAAATAATTCTGAATTTGTTAACATATTATGTATACTGAAAGAATGTCGTAATGGCCAAATATATTAAAGAAACCGGTAAAATATGCAGTTAAAACGTTTTGAAGCATTTGCTTTTCCAGTAAGCTTACCATTAATAACAGCCTTCTGATTGGCTAGCAGCATACTTTCTCGTCGTTTCAGTCTTCGTCGAAGTTTCCGTTCCTGCTTCCTTCTCTCAAATTCACTAGGTTTCTTGTCAGTTTTCTCTATCTGAAAATAAGTTTGTAAGTTCAGTAATTATTAAAGAATATTTGTGGAGTTGTGGAATGGAATATTGCTTACTCCCTACTGCACCGGCTCTCTTCTCAGAACGGACCGGTTGTATTCTGTGATTATATACAACTTGTTATCCCCTCACTTATATGGGGATAATTTGTCTAGTATAGTCGACGGATGAATCGTTTACAGAGGTGTACTGTAGAATTTAGAAGGAGCGCGGAAATCCAAAGAAAATGTACAATAAACCGATATAATTGTGCGCTCGCTTTATAATAAATAGAATTTAAACTACTTCAGATTTGTTCGTAGACTATAAATGATTCTCTACTGTATTCTACTAGTATTCAAATGCTTGCTTACTTCTCTCACTTGTAGATTAATGTGCTGCATTCTGTCGCAAAGATATATCGGATTCCTGTCTAAAATATTTTGTAATTAATTAATTACTAAACTCTTTTTTTGTTGAGAAATGTTTCAGATATTATTTTAGTGTTTTTCCACTCACATCCGCTCCACTTTTCGAGAAAGTCCGAAGTGCTTGGTTTCAATAAAACAGGATCCGAAAGATAGGAACGCATAGTACTGTAAAGTAAAAGTTTCAAATAGATTCATGGTGATGAGAAAATGTGTGGAATAGTATATAGTTCTCGTTTGGAATGAAGGGTATGGAATTGATTAATGATTCCCAGATTTTAATATGTAATGTTTTAGACGAAAACTTTTTAAATAAGCTAGTGACATTGTTAAAGAAGAAGAATGCAGTGACTCGGGCAACTAGAAAAATTAGTTGATTTTGATAAGTAGTTGTTTCACAAGCGTTGATTCAATAGGAAGTGGTCAATATATATAAAAATGAAGAAATCCAACTATTTGGAGACAATGATTTCAAATTATATAGTCTACTTATATAAGTCCCTTACAATCGTGTACTTACTGTCCAGACAAATCTAATTAGTCACTCTTGAAATGTTTTAGGAGGTGCCTAATCTCTCTGTTTCATTCAAATTGCCGTCATGTCTATGTATAAGAACGTATTGTAGTTCGCTATTAATATTAGGGTAAACTTCTCAAAATGCTAAACGGACCACGGTTAATCCAGTCTCGTTGTATGTTTTTTTGTATTTCTTTGAAACTTTTGAATGTCAGAGCAATTTGCCTTTAATAACTTCTAAATGTGGCGGTGTCAAACATAACAATGTGACTTTAATAATAGTACATAGAGACATAGAAGTGACATAACAACTTTTGAAGTCTAGCGAGAACGCTGCTTGCGGCTAAAGTTCAGAAGTATTCAACTTGCTTGAATCTGAGAAAATAACGTAAACATGGATAGATACAGTAACCAGGTGCGCTAAAGTTTATGAGGGTTACTCAGGTTATCCAGAAAAAACTGCATTATGTACAGTATTTCACTGGAACTTCACTGGAACAACATGATATAATGCCTTCAAATGGTCCTTTAGCCTGTTTCCAGCCAGTTTGTAATGAAACAGAAACTAAACAATCGCAATCTGAAAGCTCCCATTATTGAGACACTATATGAATCTAAGCCTTTTTAGTTCAGTGGTGACGCCTTGAAGCTCACCATATCCAAATGAAGATGCAAACTCTACTGACTGTAACATTTGCAAACCTTATAATTTTGTCCGCAGATTAAGAAAGTGTCAGAATTTCTGTCATTTACAACAAAAGTGTTAGTGTCAACTGTTTACAAAAACAAGAATATATCATTTACAAAATGGTAAGTTAACAAATAAACAAGCTTCCGTTGTAGTGTAATAGTTGAATGTAAGCCGCAAACAAAACTAAATCCCTATTTACCTCTAAGCTATTTACTAACAAATAAATGCCACCAAATTGGAAACAGAAAAGTAAAGTTGGCTAAACATTTCAAATAAGAAGTTAGGAAAATAAGCCAAGGGCGTCGGCTGTAAATGCATGAATTTTTCGGATACAAAATAGAAAATGGAAGATAATTTGAAAAATCGTTCACAATGCTGGGTTACTGCTAACTGAAAGCAGGGGTTTTCACAGGCCGGACCGTGTCGGAATGTTCGGCCCGCCAAAACCAGATAGTTTGTTACAAAAATTCATTTAGTAGTTACTAATCATGGAGAGAAGACAAGTTGAAATCTGGAAAAGTAAGTGTTTCAACCGCATATGTTAGGAGACGTGTTTTCTTAAACATAATGCTCTCATGTTCTTATTGAGTGAATAATAATAAACTTCAGAGAATAAGAGGAATTTAATCAGAGAGATAATTTTTCCGAAACCGTTAACTGTAGCCTTGTAGCTCTACAACGGGAGCTTGAGTTTCGTTTAAAAAAAATTCCGCGCGAGTACTGTTATTCACAATTCTGCAGCATTTGTTTTGTTTTGATCGTTATTCCTGAATATTCAAATCATCATTCTAATTATGGCTTGTTCTCTTCGAGTAAATGTTCTAGCATAACATTATCGTTTGTATATAAACATTTCGGTGAAGAATTTTTTCGAATCTATGCAAAGTATCCGGCATCTTAATTCTCCTCAGCAATTTTCTAACCAGACCAGTAAATACAGCAAACATTTCGAAAAACTCACTCATGACAAAAAATCAGACAAAAATACAGCAAGGATCATACTTGTAACCGAATTCGTTCGCAGTTGTGGTCCGAGGCTATGCAATTGACTTTCAACGATTGCTATCTTTATAATAAATGTTTCGTTCATGAGATCAATTTCGAGCTAAAATGACTCTAAAAGAAAAATAAGCGATCTTACCATATAAATCTGAAATATTCCACTTTAATTTTTGCGCGGAAAGAAATCGCCTATAACGGTTTGCGTTTGTTAGGACACCATCAGCAGTTTAGTTTTCTGGTCAACCATCAGAGCAAATGTTTTAAAAAAGTATACTAGAACGATTAATTCCCAGTAAATATTTAAGAGAAGAAATAGTAAGAAAGTAGGGTCCGAAGGATAGAGATCAGTCAGTAATTTAAAAACATGACAACTAAATGCATATGGCTTTGCTAAGCGGGTATTTGTATTTTACTTCGTAGTGGACTAAATGTCGGCATTTTAACATTAACGTAACTAAAGCACTATAAGTTCTATTGGAAAGACCACACTAGGAAAATGCTACGGTAAGCAAAATACGATTTAGATGGTTCACGAACTATGCTTCTGCATAAACACGGTTACGGCACTTTTGTCACGTTAATAAATATATGAAAATAGGAACTCCGATGCTGCAGAAACAAAATACTGATTCATTGTGTGCTATTGTAAATGAATTTCCTCTCAATTTTAATGTGAATATCAGACTCTGGGCCAAGCCAAATCATTTCAAATACTTGCCAGACATGTCGGATTGATGTCAAAAGGCTTTGGGAATTGTGGCTTGTCGCGGAGTCTAGTAAATGTAGTCCATCGCAAGACCTAGGTTACCAGCGCGGTATCACGAGCGGGGTACAGTGTTATAAAAATGAAAGTACTTTTGGGGAAAACTCACCACGTCGACCATTCATTTTTTATACCATTGCACCCCGCTAGGATACCGCACTGGATACTTAGGTCTTGAGATAGACTATATGTGCGAACGTATTTAGTTATGAAAGAAAGTGAAATAACATTTTCATTACCATTAAATGTTACTTGGCGGGATTATTTGATATTGAATAGAGAAGATTAATTGAAATGAAGATTACCTGCCACGGCAACGAGGCGTTATCTATTTATGGAATACAGCAGCTTGACTAGGGCAAGGTATTTGCGTGTTAACTCTATAAAAAGTTAACAATATACATATTCTGATTTAGGAGTAACTAACAAGCATGGTGTGTCACTTGCTTGTTTTCGGACAATTTTGCGTATATTTTAGTTTTTCAAAAACTTTTCAAGCCATTTTACACGATTTTCTTTTTTACCACTCCAGTATTGTTTTGGAATCGGACCACAGAAACTGTTGTTACGGTGTGTTTTTTCTTTAAAGAAGTCACCAGTGCCTTGCGTTTGGATCATCTACGCTCAATGCAAAACCAAAAGACTATTAAACATTATTTAACCAGGCTCAATGCTCTAATTATTTAATTAACTAGCATTAGTTCGTTAACTTTCAGGGGACCTAAGAGACCAGGGATTTGATGTCAATAAGAGTTAATTCTCGTGACTTCATCGAACAACCGAAATCAGTACAAATTAATAAAGAAGGAGAACATTGAAATTGATGTTAAACGTACGAGTAACGCTTTCCTAAAAAGAAATGAACCTATTTCCGTTTTAAGGGAGCAGTGCATTGCAAAATTGAAGATCTAGTTCATTCGGCTAGAACCAAATGTTTCAAATTTGTAGAGATATATAGAGATATATTTAGAAGTAATTGAGAGTAGTGAAAAGTATAAGACAAAACCTAAAATTTTCGAAAAACAATAACGTTAATGTAGAGAATTATTGTGTAAGGGGGGGGGGGAGTGGATTAATTTGAATATCAAGGTTACCAAAGTAAGTGGTTCAAAAGAATTCAATCTGAGAACGACGGTGCGAGCTATTTAACTTCTATATAACAAGTCCAAACTTAACAACAATGAACAGAGACTTTTTTTGTAAATGTTCGGTTTGTTTACTTTATATGAAAATGGATACGACTGGATATCTCTTGATAACCTTCTGATAGTTTATCTTAGGTGGCAACATAGGAACTGAAGAGAAATTTAAAACTTCAGAGGAAATTTTTAAATATATATGGAGAAACTTAACCGCAAATTATTTTACAGTAATCTGCTATTATATTTTACAGCAAAGTTTATATGACCAATTTCAATTTTGAAGCAGGCAATTTTGAGATATTTACCTTAGCATGTAACCGAAGCACTCTAGGCTCTACAGTAATGCTAGTAAGAAAACCACAAAGTGATATGACAAATGTAAATAGAACAAGGAACCAAATCAAGAAGAGTATAAAAAAACACTTATTATAAAAGGGGGTTAAATGTAAATGTTTTAATAATGCTTGTCAAGTATACTCTACAGACGAATCTCATGTAAGCCCAGGCTGCGAATATTGCGCTCCTGTGATAATAATCACAATTCGAAAAGTATTGCAGTATCTTTAAATGTATTTTTCTCTAGGTATTTTAAGAAAAAATCAAGGTTTTGTTGTCTACCGTCTCTAAAAACAGGAGGTTTTGCTGCGGACTATTTACGTTTTCTTTTACCAGTAGACCGAGATAATCCAATATCCTTTCTAATAATGTAATCAATATATACGTTGTGATCAAGAATATGGTATTGATTTTTTAGATCTTGAAAAAACAATGCGGTGAATTATGGAAGTTCTGTATTTTACAAGATTCATCCCTAGTAAATACAGTAAGAAATATTACATAGAAATTCCATTACCAACCAAGGTAACCTCAAAGGATTAATTCATATGGATTAAAACGATTAAAAGAGTGAAGATTACTCAAGAGTACCGCAAAGAGAAGAGCTAATTAATGCACAAGTTTTATAAAAAGCTTTAGTTCCACATCCAATGGCCGTAATATAGAAACCCCCGGGTGGGTGCCAGAGCAGTTTTTCGTTGCCCGAGCAGATTACAATTGTTGCCCGGGCAGGCTAATAACTGCCCGGGCACCCACCCGGGAGGTACTAAACTACAACCACAGTAGCAGATCCCGGCCCAAAATCTCCGTTCCGAGTATGAGACTGAAAACTGAGATTAAGCTTTTGAAAGTTCTGCTACAACGACACACAGTATTACTGGTATATCAAGTATATTATTCTTTGATGCTAAACTTAAATACTAATAAAACTGTTAACATCAATTGTACTTCACTGCTTAATTCTCATTTGGTGAATCTCGAGGGACCGATGTTTTCACATTGAATGACATCTATATCTCGCGATTTTACTTACAACTTAACTTAACTGAATTAAATTAATACAACTGATTTTTAAAAGAATTATGAGTAACTGAGTTCGGAGAAGGGATCATGATAATATCCGGATTAAAGGGAACATCGAAATGCAAAATTGGCAATCTTTGTTTCTTGCGCGGAAAAGTAAATGTTGCACAGTTTTATAGGAGAGCTATAATATAGGCCAAGTAATGATCATTCCTGTTCCCTGAAAATTATATGAGGAATCGCTAATCCGACTCCAAGTGTTGTGGTTCGAATAAAAAAATATTCCAATATACTTTTATTTACTTAATACTCTACTGTTTATGTTTATTTGTAGAAGTTACTCACAATATACTTCAATACTGAAATGTATAGAACATATGATTTAAATTGAACTCTGCAATAACTACACTTTCTTTGTATAATAACTTGTTGTACATCCATTATATTGTTGTGAAACTCCATATGATCCACAATTACAGTAGTAACGAGGTACACTATTCACGTAGTCGACGAAGTAACCGGCTGAAAATATAGTAAATCATTATTTCATAATAAGATTTACATCCAATTAACTTTTTTATAGAAAACTCTTGCATTCTAGAAACTCTGAAAGATTTACATTTTTGGAAATCAAAATAGTGTTATGTTTAACACTACTTACTGCATCCCGCTGCATTGGCGCTGCCGTAGTAGTAGTTCTGATTAGTATTAGTGCTAGAATAGCCATAACTCTGCGGGTAGTATGAACTAGAGTAACCCGATGAATAGTACGGATAGTAGGAACTGTACGAAGGATAGTATGAAGAACCGTAGTAGAGGCCTGCAACATCTTATATGCAACACTGCTTCTCTGTATGTGTGTGCTTTAGCCTAGTGGTTAGAGTAGCGGTATCTGAATCCGCGAGGATGGCTCACTCACCAGCCAATCCCAATCCAATTCCATAAGATCCATATCCATAGCTTCCGTATCCCCCGTAGCTACCAATCCAACCGTAGTATCCATGGGAATATCTAAATCACTAAGATATCCACCATAGTATTTGAGTTTAGCAATAATAACTAGTTGCTTTAGAGGATTTATTTATTGCAAGAGTGAATATATTTAACTATCTATCTTATTAGTATTAAGAAAATATTTGTAAAAAAATTGTCGTGAACTAAGAAAGAAAACAAACAAAATTACAAAAACATACCCATGATGTCCAACATGTCCTCCGCCATAGCTATGTCCACCGTGTGAATGACCTCCTGAATGACCTCCACTGTGCCCGCCTCCACCACCGCGAGCAGCAATTTGCGAGAAAACTAAATGTTTTAAAGCTTTACAAGGATGAAGAAACTTTTCTGATGTAATACTTCGACTTCCATTTTCATAGGTAAACATTATTAACTTAATTCAATGCTGTATTGGGGTAAATTATGTATGTTTACCTATGAAAATGGAAGTCGAAGAAACATTCCGGCAACACTTTTTGATCTGACATTTTCGAACTCAATCTAAGTAATTGCTCCAATTGTCTAGTTTTTTGTGGTTTTCAGTCGTCATGGCGAATATTTTCGTTGTAAAAAATCCGGTTCTAGGCTGTTGGTCAGTTTGTATTGAGTTCAATTTTGTGGTTTTGCAAGTTTTCATATAAAACTTTGCACACACATTGTTCTATTTTTTTCTATTATTATACGAAGATACGTTTTGAAAGTATCTAAGCGAACCCATGATTTCAACATCAATGTAAGGCTAATTTTCAATTTCTTTTTCGAAACAAGAGATATTGGATAATGACTGGAGGCCACAATCTACCTACCGTGAGCCAACCAAAATCCTGAATCATTTAACCTGTAGATAACTTTTATTTGGCATTTAACTATTCTTTTGGATTCCATAAAAGATACTTCGATTCTTGAAACATTTCCTGCTTTCGGTGTTTTAACATTTGCTGGTATACATATTATAATCCTGTAAGTTTTAATAATCTTTATTAGTTGTAAATATGTATGTATATTAAGAATATCTTAGGCTTTCTTTGTATAATAACTTGTTGTACATCCATTATATTGTTGTGATACTCCATAAGATCCACAATTACAGTAGTAACGAGGTACACTGTTCACATAGTCGATAAAGTAACCGGCTAAAACCGAAGAGCTTCATGCAAACTATACAATAAAGCGCCCGTTTTGACATACCTACTGGAGGTTTATGTTAAGTTTATCGTACCCACAAAGACTATTGTCTCCTCCATGAAAGACGGCCACTGTTCGGGCAGCCAAAAACTCCCCTGGCACCCACCCGGGCATTTCTTTACTACGGCCACGGAAGGTTTTGATTACGTCTACCGTGCATACAAAGACTATTGTCTCCTCGATGAAATCAACACCATTTTGAATATGTTGGATTTCCAACATAGACATAATATAACTAAGTTAGGTTCATATTCATTTTGAAAGAATTCAGTCGATATTGCACACTACAAAAATTGAGCCCTGAAATATTCGATTTTCGTGGGTAAATAGTTAATAGCTATATTATATCGATACTGTAAGCCAGGCTAGAAGCAACTAAACTAAAAAATCCCCGCGCCTTCTCCCTTGTACTCTTGTGAAACATTTACTTTTCTGTCTTCATGTGATAACTTACTGCATCCGGCTGCATTAGCCGATCCATAGTAGTAGTTCTGATTGTTATTACTATTTGAATAATAACTGGAATAGTCATAACTTGGAGAATAAGAGCTTGAGTCATCGGATGAATAGGACGGATAGTAAGATGAACCATAATAGAGTCCTGAAAGTTTGGAATTTGTCTTGTTTGGAAGCTGTGTGGAACATCTATCTCAATTTCTGCCCTAAAGTTGCATGACTTTTTTCTTTTTTTGTATTGAGTTTTCAAATATCTATTGAAATTGAAGCGTGACTAGTTAAAAGAAGTTTCATACTGTAAAACTCGTTTTTTTACGGTTTGCAAATGTTTTAACTTATATCTTGTTATTAACTTACCACCTAGACCCAATCCTAGACCATAGGACGAATAACCAGAGTAACCGCCGATGTGGGCTGAAAATGTTCGCTTAGTAGAATCTGTTTTTAGTTTATTGCTATTATGTTAAGTACAAATAATCTGTGTGAAATGTTTTAAAATCAACTTACAGTGATGAAAATGGTGTCCAAAGCCTCCAATGTGGTGGTGACCGAATCTGAAATTAAGTTGCAACAAAACCTAAAGTTTATGTCGAAATTTGCGGCGTTTACTGAAAACCAACGTTTACTAACATAAACTGCCCGTAAGTTCTTTCTCTATTACAAAAATAAAACATAAAGTTTAGTTCCTTACGAAGAAAGCTTTGGAAATACTATGAAGAGAGTTAGCAAATTCAGTACAAGCCAAAAAAACATTATTCTTTAGGCTTAAACATTCATTTTTTCATAAATGGTTTAATTTATCACTTTATTGAAGGTTCAATGAAAGTTATGTTAGCCTAGCACTTTAGTAAAAAGTTTAACTTCTTTGATTTTGTATTTAAGCCAGAAGAATGGACTCGTTTATACACTGTAGGTTCTGAAGACTATATAAACTGCCTACCCCGAATAAGAATGTCCTATATGCCCGATGTGACCTCCACCGTAACTGTGATGGCCGCCGCTATAGCTGCGAGCACTACCACCGTTAGAAACTAAATGTTTCAAGTTGATTTAATTATGTTCCTGGGATCAGTTAGTAGTGGTAGAAACTTATAACATTCCATGATGTATACTATTATAATGCTAAAAGCGTTATGGTGAATCGATGTTACGATAATGTTGTCTTCAATACTATGAAGCCCAGTTCTCCTATAGTCCATCACAAAAAGAAGACTGCAGGTCACCCGTGTAGTGTAGGGTTTGGAAAATCGCTCGTTCCGTGGCAAAATTGGAAAACCATTATATGGTTTGAAGCGTAATTTTTGTTTGTGTCAGAATACTAGTTTTATTGTACTAGGTTTGTGTTGTATCATATACAAAAAAGACAAATACGCATTATTGCGGAAGCCTAAATATACTACCGCGCTCTGCGGTCTTTTGTCTGTTATAGACTATAGTAAAACACTTACACATTAGTAAAACTGGAACAATGAGTAACCATGTCATTCTATTCAATGTCGGTCACCAGTCGAGAACAAATTAACAATAATAGACAATTTTCTAGAATTTTGATTGTTTTGTATGTTTTTCGATCTTTTGCTCTCTATAAAGTGCTGACTGTTTGATGAAAACAACTAACATTCGATCCTAATAAACTGGCATTCGCGGAATTCCCATTATTAAACTAATATCAATACTTTCTAAGGTGTATTAAGCAAATTATACTTTTCAAGTTGCCATTAGATAGATAAGGTACCTTCCGTAGCATTTTTGACGTTGGAAGAGCTTCAAAAGAATTTATGATACTCTGCAGAGCTGTTAATCTGGCTTGGCCTCATTGTTACAAGGTTTCACAGGTCAGGCCAGGCAAGCTTAACAGTTCTCATACTTTACTTTGATTTACATAGTTTCAGAAACCTTCTATTGTTTTGCAACTGTCTCACGGATAACACTTTTGGTGGTGAAACTTTTGTTTAGACTGTTTCATATACACAACCGTTCTAAATATTGCAATATCAGTTTAGTTAGTTGCATGACTTTTTTCTTTTTTTGTATTGAGTTTTCAAATATCTATTGAAATTGAAGCGTGACTAGTTAAAAGAA
>JAQGAV010000061.1:0-55630 GCA_034691345.1 Phasmarhabditis papillosa | reverse complement strand
ATTGGCTGGAATGCCCAGGTGTCTTCTTTAGGTGAAGGATTCTTAGCAGCCATTCTTGTCGAACAATAAACTGTGCTTAACTGAACAGAGAGCTCTTTTTTATAGCAAGAATAGGGCTAAATCTCATACTTAACGAATTTGAGAATGAATATTTCTTATTGAAACTATTAAAAAGTTATGTGAAAACAATGTTTCTCAGTTTATATGAGAATATTTTAGCCTAGTTTCTTCAGAATACACAATTCTTATGCGAAAAAGGTTTCTATCATTTTTGAATAGAATTAAAATAGAAATAAAAGTTATATGTTCTATATTGAAAGCTTCCGATCAAATCAAAATCATATAAAAAAGCCATATTATTTCCGTTATACCTTTTATTTTACTGATTGAAAGTTATTTCGAAATAATACACTCTAAAACGAGATTATTTTCCCAAACCCAATTCCCGTATCCAAACAGTTTCATAAAAAAGTTCCCAAATCCCAGTTCATCACTTTCTTTTATTTCTCTTTCTGACTATCTCTGAGATTTGATTCTTTCTCGGGGATTCATCCAGACTCTCATCTTCGATTCTCTATAAAAGCTAGTCCTATCAAACCTAAAAGTATCATTCGAATACTCGAGATCTTCTAGCAACATGAGCGAATCTGAAGTCAAGGCACCCGAAGTCAATATCGCACCATCACAGGAGCCCGTTTCTGTGGCACCAGTAGCTGCCGAAGCCCCAGCGGCCCCAGCGGCCCCAGCACCGGAAGCCACCACTCCAGTAGCAGCGGCACCAGTTGCCGTAGCACCTGGAGCTGCCGGAGCCGACCAGATTGGAGCCATTGTGGATACCTACAAGAGAGAATTTGAAGAAGTCGCCAACAGTTTAAGACAACGATCAGTCCGTATCCAGGAGGATGGAAACAAATTTGTCGCCGATGCCACAGCTTCAATTGAGCCATTGAAGCAGAACATCATTTCTACTATTACCGATATGGTGAGTTTAAAAGGGACCGGGACTGTTTTAAGAAGTTTTTATAGAAATTATTTCATAATATTTGAATTAAATGAAGCTGAACCAAAATGTTAACAATTTGAAATATTTTAGACCGATGTTGGTACCCCCTCGATTGCCGTGGTGACCACCTTCGGCTGGGCTTCCATCCTCTTGTTCGGAGCCTCTGTCGGTTCCATCTTCGGTGCTTACTTACTCGCTCCATTCATTGGAATCTTTGTCGGAAAGGCTGGAGCGGCCCTTGTTGCTGCCGTTGGACTTCCAGCATTAGGATACCATCTGATCAAGAAGGTATGTTTTATATAGTCTATATTTAGTATATTGGTGTATTAGAGAGTAGATATTTTCAATTAAAATAAATATAATTTAAAAAAAGGCTCCCAATTCACTGATTTTCCCTTTTTATATGACATCGCTGTAGGAAACATATCTTTAGATACAGATGCTAAATATAAGTAATTTTAACCCAAAAATAGAAAGATTTAAGGAAAAAGGCCCATTTTTGTCGATATTTCTATTCAATGCTTTTGAACCCTGCTCGAATTTTCTCAAACCGAAAAAAATCAATAAAATGTTTAGGCTGAAACCGAGAACACAAGTGACAGTGAGACCCGTTTCCTTCTTCTCGGTCTTGCCTTGGTTCAGGGTCTTCTAACTGGCTTCGTTCTGTCAGAGACCTACGTCTCGGCACAACCGCTTGCCTTCCTGTTCACTGCGGCTGTTGCCCTCACCTATCCTTTCGTACAAAAGTCCGTCGGAGCACAGAGAATCCCTCTATTGGCCGCTTCTATTGGAGCTGCCGTAGCTGTCAACTTCCTCTTTGGATTCATCACCGCAAACCTAACTGGAGCCTTCTTCCTTCTTACCGTTTTCTACGCCGCAGCTGCCGCTGGAGTACTTCAGGTATGAATTTGCAAGAACTAACTACTCGAAATCAGACTCGCAGCTGCCTGTCGGAGATTGAAATTTTCTGACCTTCGGCCCGGGCAAGCCCCTGAGTCGGAAGAATTCTTGCATAGTCTGTTCGTAATGGTATTGGGGACGAATACGCAGGAAAGATGAGTTTAAATCTCATGTTTTTGAAAAGTTTTCAAAATTGTTTTTGTTACTTTAATAGTTTTAATAATCAATTCTACTTTTAGTTTATCTTCCGTAACATCGCTACCGCTGAACAGAGAGCCCATCTGTACCAGCTGGCCCTTCTTGGATCCTTCATCGCCGCCAAATTGGTCGTTTTTGGTCTCTGTGGAGGAGCAAAGGAAGCTGTCCAAGTCCAGAATAAGAATTAGAAGAGAATACTCAGCCGCCGCCCATAACTGAATAAAGTTTTAGAAAAATCTCTTCTTTAATCTTACAAGCTTCTATGTTCTACAATTGTATGTGGAGTAGAATTAGATTATTTTGAAATATGAATATTGTTATCGTGCACCGCCCTATGCTAAGCTAACTAGGATAAGTTTGTTTATTGCCGCATGATGCCCGAATCCCGATCCTGACTTCCTACCTATAGCTGCAGACGGCTTGATAAACCAGTAGCTTACTTATTCCATTTTTCGTGCCCGCGAAGATTGAATGCTAGAAAGGAGTCTTCTCTGCTCAGAACATTCCGGAATTAATGGCCGAAGCCCTTCCTCGAAGAAACCTACAGTTATTGTGTGATATTTGCGATTAAAGGAAATGAATTACTAATTAACATCTTGGAACTCAAAACAAGTTAAAGGTCTGAGTGCTCAATTTAGAACGCGCAAAATAGCTCTATTCATAAATGTAATTGAATTGTTTCAGAATAAGTTAGATTTGGTGTTATACATTGCATTATTGACTAATCCGCGTATTCGCGCGCCATTGCTCTGCCGCGCTCCAATAAAATTTGCAGTTTGTGCCGTATGGCATTGTTTAAGCCTTGGCCGCCGAGTATATATGATCTAATTGAAAAGTAATGAGGCCGTGTTAAAAATTACAAGGCTCATTTCGCAACACTACCCTTCGTTGTCTGATAGATACTCAGATTTGACACAAACAGAAGAAACGCCTCTGGACTGGCAGCATATTCTATTCAGTATATTCTGGAACATAAACGAATCACAAATTCCTAAAACATTTCGCATCCATACGTATTAATATCTTTTATATGTTTACATCATTAAGCGGCAAAATTGAAAGAAAAAGGAAATCCCCCGTTGGCAGTTTTTGTTCATCAATGATTAACGCCTAGAGGGGTATGTGTAGGGATTAAATTCCACAAAACTTATGAAAGAAAAGGAAGTGGGTAAAACAGGGAAGCCAGTGAACAGGGATTTTGGCCAATTAGTTGTTTTGTTAATATAGAAAATCCCTGGTAGGTTCTATATTCCCAGGTAAGTAAACTCGGAAGACAACGATGACTCGCCGCCAAAGTTGTCTTCCGAGTTGGCTTACTAGAGAATGTTCGCTCCACAGCCCGCAAAATTTTTCTTATACAGCATTTAAACCAATTGTGATCGCAGTAACATTAGGGAACTATAGTCTATAACCAACTAAAGAGAGCAGAGCGCGGTGGTATACTTAGCCTTCCGCAATGGGGTAATTGTCTTTTTCTGGATTTGATACAAAATAAAACTAGTGCAATAATATTTTTCTGACAACAAACCAACAATTACCCAACGAAACATATAATGGTTTTGTGTTAACGAGGACGCGGACCTAGTCGTATCTTTTGGCGGGTCCATCCCCCCTCCTCCGACCCATTAATTTTTCATGTCGAAATATGTCTTCTACAGTAATTTGTTCCTGAATTCACTGATATAAGCTTATTTAAATCTCTTTCCTTTTCAAAGCTTTCTATCTGTTTTGGGTGATTTATCTCCCTTTCCATGAACAAGCTTATTCCGCAGCATTTCTCGGATATCGACCCTTTTTTCTTATTTGGATATCTTTTTATGGTGATATCTCCACTAGGGCTAACATTCTTAAGCATCCGTGGTGTAAGAAGGTGTGTCCCCGAAAGAAAAAGCTACCTACCTTTTTAGATTGAGAAATAAAGGTGTTGAAACTTTTTTGGCCGAATTGTAATTACTGAATTACAATACACTTTTATAATGAAAACCTATCCATTCCTTTCGAATAATGGTTTTTGAATTTTACCCCTTTACTGATTTACTTTTCAACAATTATAGTAGTGTTTTACGTAAGAAACAACGTGAATGACTTTAATTTGTTCTGGAAAGCTGCTTTCAATTCTGCGTACATCATAACTTTTACGCTTATCGGTACTTGGGTTACCCATTTTGCCAACCCGTTTTACTGGTTCCTTTCCTTTTCAATATTTGAAAGGACTTTTGCCACACGATCAACCCAGTCGGGGTGCCAAACGGGCTTTTCCTAAAACCGTCTGCCATCCTTGCAGACCTGTCATCCTTTGTTTAACGGCGCTTGCATCATATATGCAAATTCGGGGCGTATTACATAGCTAGCCGCTTGCTAACTAGCTTATCTCTGATCTTTAAATCGTCATAATTCTCGTTTAAGTGTTGTTTTATCCACTTTGGTGGCATTGTCCGGTCCTTAGGACAGGCCTAGCCTTAATGGCCAAATAGAATTAACCAATACCACTCTTAAAACATTTAGAACTTGTTGATTTATTAATATAATATATTATTGTATAGTTGAAAATTTCCAAACAAAGTTTTGTCTATATTCTGTTTAAAAATATGTTTTTTTCGGTTTTCAAAAATATATTTGTGAGATTGGCCCAACCGTCTCAAGCACCTCATGCCTGCATTGTAGCTGTGAAAACCCAAATCTGTTTCTTTCATATGTTTCAAAAGCTAGATTTCCAGCGCAGTATACTGGGGAAAAGAGGTGCTAAATAAAAAAAGGAAAGTCGGTGGATTCAGAGCCTTTTCTTAAAAATTGCATTCATTTTTATTAACATCGCAGCTTCCCAGCATACTTCGGTGGAACCCTGTGCTTAGTATAGTCACGCCAAGAGTAATGATGGAGTGTAAAGAATTTAACGTTTGTCTGAGCCACTTTTGCGAGCATTTCGCCTGTATCTGGCGGCTACTCTCCGTTCAATATTGTACTTTGCAAGTACGCGCGGGCAATTTGCCTTCAGGCGCGGTGTTAAATATCCTAAAAATACGCAAGTGACACTCCATTATTACTCTCGGCGCTGACTATAGAGACTATAGTTATTTTAAGGTCAGTTTCTTAGCCCCATGCTATGTTTGCTTTAGTTTAATTGGTACAAAAAGTAGTCACGTATTTTATGAAAAAGACCTTTTGAAAATACCAGTTGCAGTTGAATTGATCATAAGGTTCATAATAAGCAACATTTCAAACACAACGTTTTCACCATGGACTATTAACCAAATTTCCCCTACCGTGTAGGCTTTTCCAACCCTCGGGCCGGCTCGCAACTGAAATTCCAACCCTTGGTTTTAACTTTTTTTTGTTATTTGCCTATTTCCGAACTATTTTAACCAGTTTGTCGAGTATTCTATTTTAGATGTTATTTTTGTTAATCTTTCCACTTCTATTGAATTTGGTCTATTCTTCTACATTTCCATGTGGGCCTAGTTTTGTTCCCTGCGAATCGAAGGTATTCGGAATAAAAACTGCAAAAGGTAAGAAAAGTGTAAACTAGAAAAACTAGATGTTTATCTACGGTACTCGCACAAACAAACCTGTTTTAAATTTAAGAATTTGCATTACCAGTTTTCGCCTTCAAAAATAGTTTTCATTGCGCCAATTCTGTTTTCTGGCAGTTCCTTATCTAATCGTTACAACCTATTGTCGGATTCTAGAGTAATGGAGTGTTGCTTGCGTATTTTTAGATAATTTTGCGTATATTTTGTTTTTCAAAACTTTCTGAGCCATTTTAAGGGATTGTTTTTTAACACTCCACAGGTAGACTCAAATATTGCACTTGCGGTAGTACTGGCCAGTAATTATTTACCATACAGGACGGTTAACTGGCAATGACTTTACTTTTGAGAAAGAAGATGCTAAGAAGGTTGAGGTAAGACTAAGCCTTTCTTTATTTGTAGTTGAATCTCTCATGTTAAATTGATAAACATAAGTAGTCACTTGTGGGATTAATGATCTCAAATCACAGAGAAACATTTCGAAAAAGCTGGCTTCAGTAAGACTCGAATATGCTACCTTTCGTTTAGCGGACAGGAGCTCTAACAATTGTTTTCAGATTGGCAAATCCTTCACGAAGGAAAAACTAGGAAGTGCTGCCCTCTCAGCCCGACGTCAGATTGAAATAATGTTCAATGAAACCGAGAAAAATGCAGCAACAACTTTGAAAGGTATAGTCCATCTCAAGACCTAGGTTTTCGGCGTGGTATCACGGGCGAGGCGCCGTGTTATAAAAAATGAATGGTCTTTGGAGAAAAGCACCACGTTGACCGATTTTACATTAATGTTTTATAACACTGCGCCCCTTTCGTGCTACCACGCTGGAAACCTAGGTCTTGAGATTGACTTTAATACAATTCACTGTTGTAAATTCGGAAAGTATCTATGCAAACTTTCAGAATCACAGTTTTCATCCGGTGAACTTTCATGGCTTCGCTTCTCTCGCTCGGATCAATACTCAAAGTATTTATCATTCTCAGCTTTGATATCTATAGTGACGTCACAGAAGATAGCTAGGTTGGTTTGTAGGCCTCTGAAGGCTACCGTAACCCGGAAGTGACATCCACATAAACTTGCTTTTAATCAAAAGTCCTTTGCTTCGTATATTTGTTCATATTCTGTCAGATATAGGTAACCTTTCGACGGGCCTGGCCCGGACCCACACAGGCTGGTCCCGTCAGATAACTTTTTGCTCTTTGGTTGTATTCGGCGGACAAATTGCTTGCCAGTAAAGGGCTGCGAATGTTACGCTGGGGCGCCTTTCATTGAAATTGGGAAAGTTTTCGAATATCTTCGAATAGATTTTTCTAATTGAATTTAATAAACTTGTTTTATTTTTGATCCCAATACTTGAATTAGCATACAAAGATTATACCAGCAAAAATATATTTTTAGTAAAAGGCAGATTGACTTAAAACAACTCTTTCAAAAAGACGCGAGGTTGTCTAGAGCTGGGCGTTTTGAATCGTTTCACCCCAACCCGGTTTCGGCTTAAAACGGGTTTTCGGGTTGAGCTCAAACCCGAATTTCAACCTGGTGATCGTTTTTTCGGATCGAGCTGCCCAACTCAGCCCGGCTGTCTACCGTTTCCATTTTCAAACAAAAAATCCGTTGACTATAAACTATTCATCGTATTAGGATTTATAACTAATAAATTTATTAACTTTTGAAGGCATGCGCATGCCGGCGACAGCCTGCATAATCTGATTATCGCATTAGAAACTTTTCGACTATACATATATCTTTCATTTTCTTATGTAATAACGCTAATTATGCAAACAAATGAGAAAACAGGTTTCAAGCGTAATGGATATTAAATTTGAGATATTTTAGGATATAGAGGTTTTGTGAATTCCTGAAAAGTAGAGAGAAGAGCCGTAGTGTTTTGTATGATATTAGAATAGTCTATAACAGTAGCTAAGTTTCCAGAACAGTATCCTAGAGAAAGGTGGTGTTACATAAAATGATTGTACTTTTGAAGAGAAAGTTACTAATCAATTTCGGGCCGGCCAAGGCCGTGACCGAAAATTTGAGAACCGGACGTCGGCCTTTTCTCAGCCGTGCGCCGCCTCTCTCCACTTGAAGTTTCAGTCTTTCATCTGTCGAATCCCTCCATCTCATCTCTACACAAAACACAGAAATCGCCGACATCTGTCCAGTTAGCCAAATAAGTGAATGTATAGCCGGCAAATATAGGTGAGTTATAGTTTAATTAATATTGTTAATGAAAAAGGGGGTGTCAACCATGCGGAATCTTCAGAGACGGTTTCCATCTAACATTCAGTCTTTGGGTGCACGAAACATGGGATAAATAAGCTTCTGGTTTCCCAAGCCCTCTGCAGCTACGGGGAATCAAACCCACAGCCTCAGATCTTTGCGGATTCCGAGACCGCTGCTCTTAACACTATGCTAAAGTAACCTAAAGCAGTTTTATGAACACTATTATTAATGTATTATTATAAATAATAATAATTGTAGGTCTTATTCCGGTCACTGTAACAATGTTGTTAGCCCTTTAAATGGAGCTGTTTATGAGCCTTTGAAGAGACTTTTGCCTGCCGAATATAAGGACGGTGAGTTAGGTTCAGGATTGACAGGAATATTCTCAGCAGTGATGGAAAGTACTGTCCTTTTTTTGAAGTGTGGCCTCGGCCCGGTCCGTTAATTACCCACGTTTGACCCTCAGGGATTCAGTATTAGGAGCTCAAAAGTTACGTATTTTGCTCTTTTTGATCAGGATTCTAATGCGGATAACTCTTGCTAGGATCTCTTGTCTCCTTGAAGATCATTTATATCCATATTAGAGATGGGCGGGTCGACATGTTTGAAAACGAGGGTGTGCCAGTGCCGAGCCCATTTGGGCACAAACGCAGCGCAGCGGTGCCGGTTTCTATTTTAGTACTTTTGATAAAAACGTAACTATTATTAATGTTTCTTTTTAGGTATTTCGGAGCCTCGTTCAGCTGTTTCCGGTTCTGAACTACCGTCTCCGCTTACGCTGTCGAAGCTGTTCACTCCTTCACCAAACGGTAAGCATGAAATGTCATGAAGAAAATATTCTATAGTCTGTACCACAAGCTAGATTGCAGCACAATATCCTGGAAATGGGCGGTGTTAGATCAAAATGAATGTACTGTTAAAGAAAATGCTACCTGCTCATCGATTGCTCATTTATTAATAAAATATATTTTATATTAAAACAACATTATCATCAACTGTAATATTGAATATATATGTTTATATTTCAATTATTCATATTCTTTATAGGCCACGCCTCTTGCTCACTTATGTTGGCACAATGGGCTGCGTTTGTATACGATGATCTAGCCCAGATTTCCAGTAACAGAATTGTTAAAGGCAAGTTATTATCAAAATTTTGTTAAAAATTGTTGATATGTCTGGGCTGTTGTCCGGGAATAAGTAAGAATCAAATGTAAAGATACGTGTGGTTCTTTCCCCTGCTTGCACCCATCTCGGGCCAGTCATAGGCAGTTCTTGGTGAACACCCATGTAGCTTATGACATAAAATGTTATTTTAGACCCTCTCTTCGGAGGAGAACACCTTCCACTTCCGTGTTGCAGCAACTCATTTAAACATTCCGAATGCTTCCCAATAACTGCGGATAATAACACGGATGTCACAAGTAAACTTATTATAATACTCAACAAACATTTCCAATAAAATCAAATTGTATTCAGAATCGTAAGATCCCAGGGAGATTTATATCACGCTGAATTAGCTAATTTCTTCCATTTCTTTGGATTGTTTCGTGCTAGAGTCATCCATTTCACACCAAGTTCTTCAGAACTTTCGGCAGCTTTTCTAAGATCATCAGCAAATTGCATGTTGCCTTCCTAGTAGCCTTAACAAACATTACATTTACTGAACTTGTATATAAAAAGGCTGGGCATTCAGTAAGGTTTAAAAAAAGAACGGTGAAGCAGTATACTGGGTATTCAATTTCTTTTCCGTGCTTGCATGAACCGAAGCAAAATTGTCTAGGCAGATCTACCTAACAAGATCAGTTTTAGAAAGAATACAAAATAAAATAATAAAATAATTAATAAAGGAACACTATATAGTGAGATTCAAAAGTAATGAGGCCGTGTATGCAGCGTATTTCGTTATTTTTAACACTGCGCCTACTGGCATCTACGCGAGCGATATCAGCTGATTGCAAACTTGCTTTCGTCAGCCTTACTCAGACAAAATATTGCAACACTCCTGCTTATTAACACGGCCGTATGACTTTTCAATCTGACTATAACATACTTGCCAATTTCGATAAATATACCTTTTCAGCACAAGAATGTGTATCTTATGCTCGTTCCATGGTTGTTCCTAGAGAAAACTGCACTCTTGGACAAAGAGAACAGGGCAACATGGTAGGTCGGATCCCGGCCGCGTGCAGGAGTTCTGCAAAAACTAAATTTAGCATTTAATCTGCGGCAAAATCTCATGATTTTGGAAATGGTAGACACCATCATGTAATTTATTGTAAAATTATAATGTAGATCTTATCTTACAGATATTTTGAACAAAACAATATGATTTTTTCTTTAAATACCCTTAGAAAAATGTGTTTAAAGATATTGCAATACTTTTCCAATTTTGATGATTATCACTGGGGCGCAATATTAGTAGTCTAGGCTTACATGAGCTTCGTCCGTAGACTATATAGTCACCTCCAAGAGTAACAATGGAGTGTAAAGAATTGAACGCTCGTCTGAGCCCCTTTTGCGAGCACCGCGGCAGCAACTGGCGGCTACTCTCCGTTCAATATTGTAGTTTGCAAGTACGCGCGGACAATTTGCCTACAGATGCGGTGTTAAAAATCCTAAAAATACGCAAGTGACACTCCATTATTACTATCGGCGCTTACTATAAAACATTCGAACATATGTTCGATTTCTTCGACTAGCGCGAGATACCGGACATTCAGTTTTCATGACCTAAAGCATTGGCTTATTTTAGGTAAGCGGTTACTTGGATGCTAGTCACATCTATGGTTCGGTCACTGACACTGTGAATCGATTGAGATTATTTAGAGATGGTTAGTTTGCCAGTAAAAAGTATAAAATAGCAACTTTTCAGGCAAACTCGCTCTCCGTCCAACACCTGGTCTCACAACGAAATACGGTATTCCACCCGCAGCTACACAAGCTGAAACTGACTGTAGGTCTAGGAGTCAAGTCACACCCTGTTTCTTGGCCGGAAGTCATAGGTTAGCTAGAAAAACGGGAATTCTCCCAACTCTAACAATTTTAAACCCGACCCGGCCTGACCGATAACTCTGTAAAGTGAATTGCAAACTTGAGAAACGTTATTCAACAGTAAAGATTGTTCAAAACACTTTTTTCAGTTGATAATAAAAATTTGTTCGTCTTATTTTCAGCCATAGAGTCATTCCAGAATAAACTTCCTTCCCTCCTCAACTGCTCTATATACTCTATGGATGCGACAGCATAACTTCATTGCGGATAATTTGAAAGTAAGTACTTTGAGTTCAATCCTAAAGGTTTGCAGCAGAATGCGCTTTTGCAGCTGAAATGTGCATTACTCGCGAAGAGCTTCTCATTGTATTTTAAAAAATCCAGTAAAAGAAACACAGTTTTCCCCTGAGAGCTGCTTTGATAATGTTTTATATGCCGCACAATTGGAAGGAGAACCAATAGAAAATGCAACCGTTTTAGGTCTCGCGACGATCGGCAACTTTTACGCAGCCAGTCGCGGTGGCCCTTTATCTGAGTCAAAATTTTATTGCAATTTACCAGCGAGCGCGTGGAGCAGCAATGCTGAAAAAAAATGAGTGCAGTTTCGAAAAAAAGCTCTCCACAGATTTTTCATTCATGTAAATATAACGCCGCTGCTCCTCTGGATACTGCGCTAGAAACTTAGCTCTTGGTGTAGACTATATATATTCTTACATTTGTTATTAACTTTTTAATTTCAGAGAGTCAACCCCCATTGGTCGGATGAACGTCTCTTCCAGGAGGCTAGACGTGTGGTTATTGGTCAGATACAACACATTACTTATCATGAATTCCTTCCTTCAATTGTTGGTAAAGAAAATATGGCAAAGTTCTCACTGAGGTTGAGAAATCATGGATATGAAAGTAGTTATGATATGGTTAGTTAAGTTATGAACAAAATGAATATGAATATATGAACTAACGGACTTACAATTATAATTACAATTACAATTATCTATTCCAGTAATCACACTATCATATGAGATTTTGTATATGCTGGGTGATCATTTTCTTGTATTCGTATTTCGTCATTTTTAACCCAGCGCCTGCTGGCATTCTACGCGCGCGATATCAGCAGATTGCACACTTGCTTTCCTTACTCAGACAAAATATTACAACACTCATGCTTATTAACACGCCCGTATTACTTTTGAATCTTACTATATATATATGAACCTCATTAGGTCTGGCAAGGTGCCGCTTCAAAGGCCAAGTCGAGTTCAGAAACTTCCCTCGATAGTTAAGAAGAGGAAAATTCTGTTTCATATCTAACTGTCATTATGACGCAATGAACGGTAGTATGAAGACTTTTAAACTTGTTTTTATACCTCAAGAGTTGTTTTCAGTCTAAAGATGGTTCCGTTCTGAATGTGTTTGCCTCTACAGTCGGCCAGTTCTTCCTTACACTGCTCCCAGATGACGTCATGAGTATGAATCCAGACGGATCTATTGCCAGAAGAGATAGTCTGGGAAAGGTATTGTTGCGTCTGGTAGAGCTATGGTTTATGTGCATGATCGAAGAAAAAACATTTTGAAGTTTATGGAAAAAATAATGGTCAGGCAAATAAGTTGAAGCTGCATATGTTGGGCCATGCCGTATACCTAGTTTATGAAAACAAAACCAAAGTATAAATCCACCATTTTAACTTATTTTATAAAACATCTAATCAAGAAAACTGACTATATGTTTTTTTCTGAACAAGAAGAGCACCATGTCCTAAAAATGGATCTCACCGTTGCTTAAATTCATATTCTACGAGTTCTAGATCTACAACGACCCTTCTGTTTTGTATCAACGTGGTAGAGTAGAAGCTCTGCTCCGCGGCCTTCTACTGTCACCTATACTCAAACCAGGACTCCATATGACTCCAGAGCTAAAGAATGCCTTTGGAAGACGTATGTTTAAGCACAAAAACAGATTTTCTTAATGTGTTATAGTCGGCGGACTAATCGCTTGCACGGGGCCACTGGACGAACTGAAAACTTATTAGAGGTTTTTATTGCAATTAAAGCAAATCTGTGCTCTAATTATAATGTATTAGACCTTTAGCTGCAAACGATAAGCCCGCCGACTATATAGTCCTATCTGCTTCAATAGTTATAATGAAGTGTTATATTGAATTGTGGGTTCGTCCTTTCCCCAACGCCGTATCAGCTCGTTGCGTCTTTTCGCCGTACTTGCGATGTATGCCCTTGCATTTTGCCTACACGGTGTTAAAAATTCTATTCATTCGGAATTAACACTCCATTATTTATCTTAAATCAGAATATAGACCCATCGTTATATTTTTTTCGCGTACTATAGTTTTTCTTTCCAGAAAGTTCGTCCGCCTCCGTGCGCGGCATGGATTTGGCTGCTCTAATTATTCAGATGGGACGAGATCATGGTATAGCTGGTTATGTGAAGTGGAGAAAGTTCTGCCGGCTTGAGAACCTTCAATCTTTTGAATCTCTAGCTACTCAGGTAGGAATTGTTCAGTCTAAAATAAGGATCAATCTCATAAGAAGTTTGCTTTTTATATAATTTCTTCCAATTCAACAACTTGATTCTTTAGTTCAAACCATCTGTCAATATAACTGAACTTGAATCCATCTACACTACTCCTGAAGACATAGATCTCTTTGTTGGTGGTCTAGCTGAGAAACCTACACCTGGAGCACTGTTAGGACCTACTTTTGCATGTCTTTTTGCGGCTCAGATGGAGAGGGTAAGCAATTTTTAAAAAAACTAAGTAAAGATTCTTTCGATAAGCATGTTAAACAACTATTTTTTAAGTATTTTGTATATATTTTCCTGTATCACTTGTATCACAATAATAGTAGATGTCTTCGAGGCAGGGTTTCAGCCATATATTCCTGAATCTTCTGAACAGAGACGACTCCTTTCTAACATTCAATCTTCGAGTGCACGAAACACAAACGAATCGAAACGAAGCAAACAACTATGAATTGGTGGCAATAACCTTACAGTCAACTTTCGGAATCTACAAAAAAATAATAAAAATTCAACAAACTTATGTTCAAGACCAGCTGCTTAGGCGTTGGAGGTTGAATAATTTTTGAATCACCAAAATTACGGCTAGAAATTTTAGTGGCGGTGTCGGGATTGAGAATTTTTAAGACGAGCCGATCAAATATTATATTTTCAGACAAAACGTGGCGATCGTTTTTGGCATGAGAACTTTTTCCTGCCAGCCGCCTTTTCCGAAGGTCAATTGGATGAAATAAGAAAAAGTAGTCTTGCGAGAGTAATATGCGATAATTCAGATGGAATACACAGTGTACAACAGAAGACATTCTCGATGCCCGATGATTATGGGTAAGATATTTACAGCAGGGCTAGGAATTTTACGGGCCGGCCGAGCCGGACCGGGACCGGAAATAAAAAAGTCGGCCCACGCAAGGACACTTTTTGTTTAAAAAATTGAGAGATTTAGGTGAGTATTCTGATAAATAATATCTAAAAACATCAATAGGTAAAGATTATTGCACTCTTTATGGTTAATGCCGAAAAACAGCACTGAAAACTAACATTTTAGAACGATATCCGCTAAAAAGTTTGAAATAGACTAGGGCCGGCTGGGGCCGAAGATTTGAGAAACGGGCCGGCCTTTGGCCAACCTAACTGGATTTTCAGCCCAGCTTCCTGGGCTAACAGCAGTGTTAAGTAAAATGAATCTACCTTTGTAGAAAAAGCTGCCAATTCATTATTTTCGTTCATTTTATTAACCATAAGACCACGCCTGCTCAGGATTCTGCGTTAGAAACCGAGCGCTTGGTACATGCATGCAATTATTCTAATTCTCAAATTCTCTCGAGTTCTCTAAAAACTGAATGTTTCAGAAATTGTCCAATTGCTTGTGACTCCCCAATAATTGATCGACTTGACTTTAATCAATGGAAAGATGCAGAGCCGGAGAAGAGTCTACCAATCACTAAGGTGAGCTTCTATTCCAGCTAAAATGAGGATTCTATTGATATTAGCATAACTTCTGGCTGGGCAGCACGCTTGTTTGTAGCTAATAGACCGACTTACCGAAAACTATGAATGTATCATTTAAGCTCATTAATATAGACGGATGGTTTGAATTGTAATATGAGAAGTTAGAAGTATTAATGTAAAGATGCTGGGGCCGCTCCAAAATTTCAACATGTTCTAATAACACATGTTGGAACAGGCTAAGAAACACGCCAAAAACAAAACTTTCAAAAAACTTTTTAAATTTTCTTATTTTCCTTTTAGGAAACCCTGGAGAAGGCTATTCGTCTGGGTGTTGAACAATACACTCGTCTACAAGAGTCTGAAGGTCGTCGCATCTCGCAACTTCCTATTCCTAGCGCGGCTTCTCAGTCCGCGGTGTTCTCGCATGCTTCACTTATGGCTCCCAAGAAGGAATCAATCGATATTGCCAGAACAGCAGCGGTGTTAAGGGAGGCAACACAGATTCTTGTGTCAGGGTAAGTTGGTTTGGAAAAAGAAAATATGATTTTTGTATTTTTCAAATATTACGGAGCTTGCTCAGGCTAGTGAAGTTAAATTCTGAGGCAGTGGGGGTGGGAACTCATGCAGACTACGCCGAAGTTAGTAGGGCGGTGCCGAGGTTCATAAAGTTCCTGATTGGTCCGTAGGATGGGGAAACCGTACGGTAGGGTACGCGGCATACCGGTATACCGGTACCATACTGGTCAGGCCTAGCCCGTTTCGGAGCCTGAATTTGAGAAACCCAGTTAAGTGCAAGTTAGCTCGGACCAAGCTGAAAGGATCTGATATCGATTGAACGGCCCTTTACCTTAGCCGAAATTCTCTTTTATTTATTTCAATTATCTGAACATGATTTTCAGCAATGGTCTCTCTGCAGAAGAACGTTTCCCTTCGGATCTAGACATTCAATCTCTACAACATTTGTTACCACAAATAGATGTACAGTCAATTGTGGGAAATTTTACTCCATTCTTAGGTAAGTCCGACATTTAACACTCGGGCTATTGAGAACTTATTATAGTCCAACTAGGCACTTACTACATTACGTTTAAATCCCAATACATTTGGGCTTTTACGGCACGGGACTGGTGGGCCCTACAGCTTTTAAAATGCAGGCCCGTGTTCAGCATTTCCTTGCACAACCTTGATTATGTTGCCACGCCAGCCTCTTTTCCTCACAAAAACACAGGACTCATACCTCTCACGGAAAGCCGGAGCCCGGCCCGGCCCAATGAGAGGTCTGATACTCTTGCCTCAACTCTCCCGCCTTCGTTGACTCTAATGTGTTTAGGCCGCGAACCCCTTCCTAAGGAGCAATGTCTGCCTCAGCCTCTTCCATGTGACCATACAACTAAATACAGAAGTCATTCCGGATGGTGTAATAATCTAAAGAATCCACAAATGGGAAATGCATTTATGCAGATGAGAAGACTGCTGGAACCAGCTTATGATGATGGTTAGTCACAACAAAAATAATTACACTGAATAGTGGCTAAAAGAAAAGTAATTATGGTCTGATTCAAGATGAATAATGGAGTGTTACTTGCGTATTTTAAGGATATTTTATATTTAGGACTAAGGATATTATATTTTCGGTTTTCGAATACTCTCAGAGCTATTTTCAACGAGATTCTTTCTTAACACTCCATTATTACTCTCGAATCACACTATAACTGCAAAACTAAAAAAACTGAAAACACTTTGTAGCTAATCAAGGACACGGCAGATAATTAGGGTGGGCCAAAGGAACGTACCTTTTCCATAGGACCACCCTAAAGTATTTTTATTTCCTGTAATCGCACCTATCACACAATAACTATCGATTGCTTCGGGGCAGGTTTTCGGGTATTCATTTCGGAATCTTCTGTGCACCACCCTAAAGTTAATATAAAAACAATGTTTAGAACTGAAGTTGTTCCTAGAGATGGTTCTCTGGACATATTCAGATTCAAAAGTAATACCGTTGCGTAGGCTGCGTATTTCGTCATTTTTAACACTGCGCCTTCTGGCATTCTACATTCTACGCGCGCGATATCAGCAGATTGCAAACTTGCTTTCGCTCTGCCTTACTCAGACAAAATATTACAACACTCCTGCTTAGTAACACCGCCTTTTGAATCCGACTATAGGAATGTTCATGAAACTTTTGATATTTCAAAATTATATGTAGTCTTTTCTAGGTTTCGACTCGCCTCGGACCCTTTCGCACTCTGGCGGTGTTCTTCCTTCTGCTCGTACTATTTCTAATGCAATTCATGCAGATGCTCCTATATTCCATGTAAAGTTCTCTCATATGTTAATGCAATTCGGACAGATACTAGATCATGATATGATGCACTCACCTATAGCAAGAGGTAATTCAATAAGGAAACATTAGCAGAACCTGTTGTCCATCTTCAAAATACAGTACGCGCGTCACCGTGTGTTAAGCGCCAGGGGTGGCAAAAGTGCGGGCCGGATCGAGCCGTACTTTTGCGAAAAGACGGCCGGCCCTCACTTTCAAAACCGATAAAGATTGCTCCAAGTTATGAAAAATGGGGCCCAGTAGGGCCGAAAAATTTTAATAGGATGGCCGGCCCTTGCCACCCCTGTTAAGCCCGCAAATTATTGCTCTGAAATTGTCACAGATCTCTTCGAGCGAGTGGCTATTTCGAGGCAAAACGTTTTGCCCCGTTTTCTCAAGTTATATTTTCCTAGTCTTGGCTAGTAGTCGAACAGTTTAGGTTCATTTGTTGAACTTGGGTAAATAATAAACTTTCCTATCCTATAATTTATAAAGGCTATAAATATTTTAGAACTTTCCTTTCAGGACCTAACAACTCTATTCTAAACTGTTCCCGTTGTGACTCACAAGATACTCTGTCTATTCATTGTTTCCCTATTAGAATTGATAAAGGAGACCCATTCTTCCCCCATAAACATGATGACGGTAGTCCCAGATGCATGCCGTTTGCGAGGTCTTTACTAGGACAATTGTCATTAGGATATAGAAATCAGGTGAGTATGGAATGGGAGAACGCCGATCCGACTCAAAAATTTTGGGTCCTGGCCCAAGCCCAGTTTGCATCAGAGAACTGGAGTTGTGCAAGACCAATTTACCTATAAATAACTGCCGAACCCCAACGCTAGATGAGAACGGTATGTAGCAACATTAGGTCGTTAATCTAGTTCGCGAAAAGTGCCGGTGCCGAACCTCCCACTTCTAATGTGAACTATGTAAAAGACATTTTCCTTTTTTGTTTGTGTTTTTAAAAGTTTTTCCTTTTTTTTTGACATTTGTAAAAGACATGTAAAACAATGTGTTTCAATTTCCAAAATGAAAGGGAACTCATGTCCGAAATTTAAAACATCGAAAAAGTTAAGTTACGCGTTTTACAAAGACAGTCTCTAAAATGTTGCACAGACATAACTCAATTTTGACTATAAAATTAATTATATATCATACTTTTCAGTTAAATCAACTTACCTCGTTCTTGGACGCTTCTTCCATCTATGGCTCCACCGAATGTGAGGCTAATCGACTACGTCTGTTCAGTCAGGGAAAAATGAACTTTTCGGATATTGGGTAGAACACTGAAATAAAATTAAGTTACCATATAAGTTTAGTTTCAACAAAGAGGCCCTACCACAAGGAAATCAAGAAAGAGACTGTCGTTCTGTTCTAAATTCGCCTAATAAGAAGTAAGTACTTCAGCCTCTATCAATCACTAGGTTTCTAGCTCAGAGTTATATAAAAATGAGTATAAATTAGGTGGCCAAATATTTGCAAAAACATTCCGTCGAGCCGGATTCGAACCAGCGACCTAAGGATATCTGCTCACTCTACAGTCCTCCGCTCTACCAACTGAGCTATCGACGGACATTTATTGAATTCTTATCAATGCTTACACCGAAAGGAAGGCTTAATTCCAAAAAAAAACTTACTTCAGCAAAAACAACAGCAAATTGAAAAAGATATAAATTTTCAGATGTTTCATTGCGGGAGACGAGAGAAGTAACGAACAACCCGGTCTTACTGTAATCCACACAGTCCTTCTTAGAGAACATAACAGAATAGCCAGTCAATTGGCGAGAATTAACAATTTCTGGACGGATGATCAGTTGTATCAGGTTAGTGCTAGAAAGAATCTTCGAAATAAGGCCGGTTTGGGCTGAAAAAATATGATAATGGGCGGACCCAGGTCTACCCGTTCTCATGTTTGATGACGAACCGTGCCAGATTCTCAAGAAATGAGAATATATACATTAGCTAACTAATATTAGAACGTTTCTAGTACACAGCTCGATGTCACTTATTAGTAATTATATTTTCACAATTACTTTGCAGGAGGCTCGTCGTATAAACATTGCAAGAATACAACATGTAATCTATTCAGAATGGTTGCCTGTAGTTCTTGGCTGCGAGACCATGTCTAAATACAATTTAATGCCTAAGAAGGCAGGATACTTTGAAGGTAGGTTAAGATAAAACACATTATGTACTTTTTTCATCAATTCTGGATTAAAAATAGTTTTAGTACCTTTAATAGTTCCATGTGTTATTGTCTGTATCAAGAGTTAGGTTTAAAGAGAGTATCCTGGAGAGTAGCGATGTTAAATATAAACGAATGAACTTAAGAGAAATATTAAAAATACACCGATTTTTTTTTCTTTCTGAATATTTGAATATTGTATTTCCTGTATCACTCGTATCACAATAGCAGTATATTTCTTCGAGGCAGGGCTTGGGCCATTCATGCTATAATCTTCTGAGGAAAGACGGCTCCTTTCTAACATTCAGTGTTTGGGTGGACGAAAAATGGGATAAATGATTGTATCTTATTGTTAATATTAATAAAACACTGCTGCTCTCGAGGATTCTGCGCTGGAAACCAAGCTCCAGATGCAGACTATAAATCAATCAAAAACACTAATCAATAATTGTGAATATTCATCCTGACCGGCTCATTAACATTGATTCTGAACGAAACAAAAATATTTTATATTTTATTTTTAGAATACGACGATACCTGTGATCCGGCAATCAGTCAGGAAATGTCGACAGCAGCATTCCGATTCGGACATACTCTAATTAGAGCACAGTTTCCTAGAATGAATGACCAGTTTGTTAATATGAGCGAACCAGTGAAGATAAAGGTTTGTAGTTAGCAACAATATTTGGTCAGCATCTGAAGTTGGGTTCTCATGTTCCAGAGTTGGTATTTGGTGTTGTCTGAGCCACTTCAGGTTTTCATCTCGTAACTTAGTATGTTACAAGATCCAGGTTTCCAGTGCAGTGTTGTTGGGATCAACGGTGTTGTATAAAAATGAATGTAAAATGGCTGGAATTGTAAGCTTTTCCTTAAAAAGTATATTCATTTTTTTAACACCGCTTCTCTTCAAGATATTGCGTTAGAAACCAGCCCTTTATAAAGACTATATTTGCAAAAACCTGACCAGTTAGAGAATTATAAAGAGACCTGAAAACAATGAATACATTATACATAGCTAATGTTTTCATTAAATAATTCCACATTTTAGGATCATTTCTCCAATCCTTCACCAGTATACGACCAAAATGCTGGCCACATTGAGTCACTGTTGATGGGACTCTTAGGGTCTGAAAGGTATAGTCCGTAACAAAAAAGACTGCAGTGAGCGGTGTTGTTTAAGGTTTCAAAAATCTCTCGTTTTGTGGCAAAATTAAACTTCCATTATATGGTTCAATGCGCAATTTTTTGTTGTGGCCAGAAAAATACACTTGTATACATAAAAAGGCAAATACGCAATTGCGGCAGCCTATCTATACCACCGCGCTCTGAGGTCTTTTGTTTGTTACAGACAGTAAAAGCCTATTTGTCATGAAAGTGGGTGGAACGGGTCCGACCGGCCCGGCTGAAAGCGATAGACAATTTATTTGGTGCTTTGCCGTGTTTTATAAATAGTTAACCTTTTCAAAGACTCTTATATTTTATTTTTCAGCATGGCTTTCGACCGTCATATCACAGATGCAGTTCGTAATCATCTCTTCGCTAAACCAGGTGGTCCTTTAACTGGAATAGACCTCCCAGCAGTTAATATACAAAGAGCAAGAGATCATGGAGTTAAAGGATACAATGCATATAGGTAGGTGGATCCAGGGCTGCGAATTAGAGAAAGGGGCCGGCCCGGGCGGCTTTTCCAAGCCTTGGTTGGATCTGTGAAGATTGGCCCGGTCCGCTCGGGTCAGTTATTGTGAAGTTGTCAAAAGAATTGGAAATGCTAATCAGCATGTAAATATGTCCAAACAATAAGCGAAGTATAGTCAGTATAAAAAGCTAAGCCCCGTATCTCAGAAAGAGGCAGTAGTAAAAAAAATGAATGTACATTTCAAAAAAACTCCGATTTCATTAATTTTCCATCCAATTTCACAACACCGCTGCTCCACGGGCGCAATTTCGCTGTAAACCTAGATTTATATAGCATGTATACTATTGATGAATGACAGATCATTTCTGAAGGCTCATTTGTCTCCAGTTTATTCGAAAACTTTTGACAGAAACCGTATTTGGAAGAAAAAACCGGATAAAATTTTGTAGAAGATAGTTCATCTTTTTTACAGAGCTTACTGCGGTCTTCGTCGAGTGAATACATTCGATGAACTACGCGATGTAATGGAGTCTGAAGCAATTGAAGCTCTTAAATCTGTATATGATCATGTTGAGGATATTGATATATTCCCAGGAATAATGAGCGAGAAATCAATGAAAGGTACGATTGTTGTTGGAAACAACATATCGGTTTCCAGCGTAGTATCCTGGAGAGATGCGGTGTGTAACAGGGAGTACTTTTGAAGAAAAGACTGCCCATCGACCAATTTTCCATAAATTTTTATGTAACACCGCGTAGCTCCAGCATACTTCGCAGAAAGCCTAGCTCTTGCAACAGACTAATAGTTAGAATAAACTTTCGAGATAGTAACCAATAAATCTTAAATCAACTTATTGTATGTGCAAGGATTCTCATGGAATCCTGACTATAATATATATTTGTTAATATATATAATAGCTATAGTATTTTTGAAAGTAAAGAGACCATGTGGTCTGCTATTTTTATGAGAAAACTGCATATTTAGCAAACTTTGAGGGGCAAAGTGTTTCAAACTAAGCCTTTATATTTTTAACACCTCCTCTTCGTTTTTGAATTAGACTGTAATTTTCCTTCAGGTGCTTTGGTTGGTCCTACCCTTGGTTGCATAATTGGAGAACAAATGCAACGACTGAAGAAATGTGACAGATTCTACTATGAAACTGCGGATCCGATGGTTAGATTCACTCCGGGTAAGTGATTTAGGCAGGGCTGAGTATTTTTCGAGTCGGGCCGGAGGTCTACTTTTTGAATAGGGGCGGATCTTGACAATAGGAAATGACTACCAAGAAGCGAACTCTGTGAAAACGTCGCTTATCTGATCCGAGCCAAATATTAGAAAGCCATCTATTTATCAGCTAAATAGATGAGATTATATATGTATATATCATATTTTGTATAGCATTAAGATATCATTATGTGATATATTTAGACCAACTTGCTGAGATCCGCAAAACTTCGCTGGCTAAGATCATCTGCGAAAATAGTAAATTCGCTAACAAGATTCAACCAAATGTATTCCTTCTACCAGATGATTTAGCGTAAGTTTCCTCTATTCAAATTCAAAACTTCTTCATTCTTTCACCGCTCTCCGCGTTCTAAAGCAACGAGTCCAAGCAAAATAGAATAGCGATAACTGGGTGGACGATTCGTGGAATCAAATGGCAATCAACGTATATTTATTTTTGTGCCATTTCATAACCCGTTTTCTGGTTTACGGAAATGAGAGTTATAAAAGCCATTGGTTCAGCGGTTTCTAAGAAAAATTAAATTTTGAAAAGGGGAGGAGTCCCCACTGGGGGTCTTTGGCGAGCCGTGTGTCTTGATTTTGAACAACTTCTTAAAGCATTGCAACAAAAACGTTTTCTTTCCTAATCGAGTCATACCGAGCCGGTTCATCAATAATATTCCACATAAACAAACTTTGCATCATTGTTCAGTTCAGAAGAATTTTGCCCGTTATGCTAACATTCCGTCTTGATATAAGTTTATTCCATTCTACCTATTATAGAAACTCACCAATGAGCTGTTCCGAGTTCCCTGAAACGGACTTGTACAAATGGTTAGATAGAAGTAAGACACAGATTAAAATAACAATTACCGTAACCCTTTTAGAATTCTGCGTTCTTGACCATAGAATTGTGAATCTCGGCAAGACCAAGACGATAACTCCCTGTGTTTCATGCACATGTACACTAGAAGGGGTGAGTAATAACTTTAGAGTTACAATAACAATATACAAATTTAAAGCTTATACCACGTTGTAAATACAGTTGGTACCAAAAGCTAGGTTTCCAACGCAGTATCCTATAGTGAAACGGTTTTAGATTAGAACAAATGTATTTTTGAGGAACATTTTCCACCGATTTTCCATTCATTTGTATTTAATGATAACGCCTTTCTCTAGGATAATGCTCTCGGAAACTGTTTCTTTATACAGATTAAAAAAATTAATATTTTCGCCGATGAAGACCGTAAAGGCATAAAAGTACGATGCTTTACGGTAAAGCATCGTACTTTTATGACCAGAGTATTCATATCTACTCATAATAATAACAAAAAAACAGAAAATGTTCCAATATGGATAATAAGTTATAAGTTATAGGTATAGTTCGTTGTAGCCTATAACTAGGTAGCGCTCGTTCATTACTTTTTGTTTAGGCTGAATGCCACTCCATGACGGTTGACTGTGACAGGTTGCTAGAAGATTTTAGTATTGCTGAAGTAAGAAAGGACCCTGTATGTATGATGCAATGTTCAGCAAAGATTCTCTCCCGAAGATAAACCTACCATTAACAAAAATAACTCTCCTTTCAAGGCTTTAGTTAGGATTTTATGCAATTTCTAACATATATTTCATGATATTTATATATATTTAAGTGTTTATTCTAGTATTTATTATTTTCTCTAAATACAATTATCAGGCAGTGACAATATTTATGTGTATAATATATGAAGTTGAATTATAAGAGATAAATACGTATTTTGTTCAATAAAATCGCTCATGGTAAGCAGTGTTAAGAACACCAGAAGTGTCCGTCGATAGCTCAGTTGGTAGAGCGGAGGACTGTAGAGTTAGCAGATATCCTTAGGTCGCTGGTTCGAATCCGGCTCGACGGAATGTTTTTGCAAATTTTGCAAATTGAAACAATAAAAGACAATAAGTATTGTTTAATCTCTTTATTGTTTTTATCAGAAAGATTTAGTTTATAACTGTTTTCAACTCTTTTATTTCACATTAATGTGATCTACCAACTTTTAGATTTAATGAATACCTCAACCTCTTATAAACCTCAACAGAATATACCTCTCGGAAAGAATTTAAACTGTCAATGTAGTAAGATATGATACTAGGTGTGTTATACGACAACTGACATAGATTCTGATTATTTGCACACCCTACCTGTAAAAAATCCCAGTCTGCAAACCCTACTTCTTGCAACCGACTATAAATATAAACGAATTTGTATACCCTTCTCCCTACGTGTTTTTGCTTAAATCTGCTATTTTGATATGATAAGGAGTGTCGCATCGCCGACCGCAACGCGATAGAAAACACTACTTCATACATTTATATCAATTATCAATATCAAGTATGTAAGAGGTCGTCTCTGATAGAACTAAATACCCAGCAGTACTAGAAAAATGATTTTTTTAAATTTTTATTATGGGAGTAGTACTATGTTAAAGTATTGCAAAAACACATTCTTTGCGATTTTTGCAATACTCGACCATAGTACGCTCACATTTAAAAAAAGAAAAATATCATTTGTCTGTGCCGTATCGTATTCTAAACTAGTTACTTTATAATAAACGGCCTCTTAAATATGACCCCTGCGTATGCGTACTATACTATTTTGTTTAGAAGATAGTTATTATTAGAAACTAATTAAGTTTGACCTAGCTTAACACTGGTAACTTAACCAAACATTATATAGTTCATAGGTCGCTAGGATAGACAGCTTTCTTTCTTTTCTTTTTCTTTATTTAATATTTTTGTTGTTTTAAGTATGTATAGTTTTTATTTAGAGTTAAAAGTAAACTAGATTAAGATAAATGTACTTTTGAAGAAAACTACCACGTAGACCGACTTTACCTTCATTTTTTATAACACTACGCCCCGATCGTGATACCGCGCTGGAAACCTAGCTATTGATACAGATTATAGCTATTTTTTGTTCCAGAGTTTCTTTTTATCTGCTGTTTCTAACTTATCAAAGTAATATATGTGTCAGCATTACCTCTATATATTGAACTTAAGATCTTAGTTTATTTGAATTCCATCTCAACAATTTTACACAGCTAGATAAAAATTAACTATAAATCTGTTTTCTTCAAGTTCAGTGTTTCCTACTATAATTTTGTTTCCAGTCTTTCGCAATGACTTCTCTCCGCGACATTTTCGATCGTGATGGCTTCGCTGTTGTTGAGGACTTCTTGACGGAAGCAGAGCTAGCTGAAATGAAGGCAGAGATAGCTAATGTTATAGAAGAAATTGACTTTGAGAAACAGCCTAAGAGTGTATTTTCTACTTATGATGAAGATAAGGTAAGATTTAGTCGGATTCAAGAGTTATAATAGACGTTTAAAAAGAATATAGTTGAAAATGACTCGACATGTTTTCAAAAAACTGAAATATACGCTAAATTTCCGAAAAAGACGTTAGTAACTTTGCCTCCCCTGGATCAGACTATACTCTCATTGATTACTGAACATACCATCACACTTTTGACCCCGAGTTTAGATTTAGTTAAAACATAAGGTTTCCTACTCATAAAAGAGGAAACATTTCGTAGGACCAGTTTTACAAAATGGTTTTCAAAAACGTTTCGTATTTTGTAACATTTTTGGGTTCAAAGTTGCTTTTATATAATTATAATTTATATGCTTGCAAGAGAAAGACCTAGGTTTATTATATTCAATTGCATTGATTCATTCTTATTTGAACGATTCTAATAAATTTCTTTTTTCAGCACGCCGCTGACGACTATTTCCTCAATAGTTCTGATAAAATCCGTGTTTTCTTTGAAGAAGGTGCTGTAGATAAGGAAGGCAAACTAACAGTGGATAAACAAAGAGCACTTAATAAAATAGGACATGGTAGGTTTACAAATATTTATAAGTATTAATAAAATACAATTTTAATGGTTCATTATATTTATCAAAAATTAAAAAAGTATAGTAATACAATAAAAAACTTTTCCTTACTGAAACTCAGCTGCTTGGCCTTCATTAGAATAGCTGATAAATTTTAGATTACGGTCAGGAAACTCTGCGTATTACAGTTGAGAAAACTACTGGTTTCACATCATTCTAATCTCACAAAATATTAACCTTTAGCAATGTTAAACCATGTTTCAAAATGTATACAGTATATGTAAAAAGGTTGCAAATCAGAGCTAAACTATATTTCTAGGACTTCATCATCTAAATCCCGTCTTCAAAAAACTGACGTTCCATCCCAAAATGAAGGAATTATTCAAGCAAATTGGATTCGAGACACCGGAAGTTGTGCAGAGTATGTACATATTCAAGGTAAGAGTTACGAATTTGAAAATATTGAAAATAGGATAATATTAGTTAAGGTATTTGAAAAAACAATAATAAAGTTGACTTAGTGTTAGTTGTATATCCTAAGCCCCACGAGACACATAAACTTTTTTGTCATAATAATCAAATTATTACCGTTTTGTCGTGCTTTTCTTTGAAAAAAGTTACTGAATCCCCACCAGTTTCATTCCCATTCTTCTCAACTTAAAAGTAGCTATTTTGCATTGGAAACTATGAACGTTACTTGATTCTAAAGCCAAACCTATGTAAATTTTAGAGTATGAATCACTTTTGTGAATCCGATACGAATGTTACTTGAAATGTTGCTTGATTTAAAAAAAACCATACTCATATTTTCAGCAACCTAAAATCGGCGGTGCGGTAACCGATCACATAGATGCTACCTTTCTTTATGTGGAGCCTATTGAACATCTTATTGGAGTATGGATTGCAGTTGATGATTCTACCTTGCAGAATGGATGTCTTTCTTTTATTCCGGGAAGCCACAAATGTAAGTAAAATCGAGACTATTCGAGACGTTTAGCCAGACGTATGGTTTCTATCAAGAACTAGGTTTCCAGCGGAGTATCTTGCGGAGCAATGTAGTTAACAAAAATGAAAGTACTTTTGAAGAAAAGGCTCCAAATCCGATGTACTCTCCAGTTTACCCTTTGTTTATGAACGGTGCTTTTTTTCTCAGTATTCCAATTCATTAAACAGTTTTATTTTTGATTCAAGAGTAACAATGGATTGTTGATAAGGAATCTCGTTGTTTCTAAAATTAAAAACTTACCCCAAAATATGGAAGTAACACTAAATTATCATTAGTGAATCATACTATACACTTAATATTTAACTATGTCCTTATCTCTGTATTACAGTATCATCCGTCGACTATCGTTTTATCCGTACCGGCGATACTTTTGGCGGACCCCTATTGAAGTTCAAAGGAGAGCGGCCAACATATAAAGAAGAGGACTTTGTACCGGCTCCTATTAAAAAGGGTAGGTTTTATAATTCAACTACTAGAATTGGTCCTCAAATTTGATTCAACCATTTTTCATGTCTTTTATATAACACCGCTGTTCTTGTGGATACCGAGAGCTCGGAGAAAGAAGATATTTGGTTTACTCATTTGTTACATATTTATAAAAGATACGGGGAGTCGAACCCATAGCCTCAGTTCCTTGCGGATTCAGAGACCGCTGCTCTAACCACTAGGCTAAAGCACCCGCATGTTACATATGATGTTCCATTATGTAAAGTTATTTAGGTTCTCTTTTGTTGATTCATGGTCTAGTTGTTCATAAGAGTGAAGGTAATAAATCAGATGCTAGTAGACACGCCTATACAATTCATGTTATGGAAAGGAAGAACACCAAGTGGAGTGAGCAAAATTGGTGAGTTTAGAAGATTTTTCCAGCGCGGTATCACGAGCGGGGCGCAGTGTTATAAAAATGACTGTACTATTGGAGAAAACCCTCCACGTCGACCGATTTTATATTCAATTTATAACACTGCGCTCCGCTCGTATTACCGCGCTGGAAACCTAGGTCCTGATAAAGATAGAATGGCCTTAAGGTCTACTTTATCTTCTACCATATATTTATTGCTTCTCGGTAAACTAAAAAAAAATCTGCGTATATCGTTATTTTTAACACTGCGCCCGATGGCATTCTCGGCGCGCTGTATCAGCAGATTGCAAACTTGCTTTCGCACTGCAATACTCAGACTAAATATCACAACACCCTTGCTTATTAATACGGCAGTATTACTTTTGAATTCGACTATAACTATCTTTTCTTTAGGCTACAGGAGACCGATACCTACAAGTTCCCCAACCTCTACGATACCAATTAAGTTGTAAAAGATGTTATGCAACAATTTTAATAAACATTTTACATAATTAATGTTAATTTAATTTCTTTTATTCCTTATTTCATAAATGTAATTGTGGTTGTAACGTGTAAAACTGATAACGGTTGCTCAACTCGAATGAAAAGACTAAAATCGATAAAACACACCCGAATTAATGTGGATTTTTATAATTTACAAATTGTTTCTAAAATTTAGAATTTCCATTCACCAAGAGTTATGGTGGAGTGCAAAGAATGCAACGCTCGTCTGAGCCCCTTTTGTGAGCATCGCGCCAGCATCTGGCGACTACTCTCCATTAAATACTTTGCAAGTACGCGCGTGCAATTTGTCTGCAAGTGCGGTGTTCAAAATCCTATAAATACGCAAGTGACATTACATTATTACTCTCGGCGATGACTATAGCTATTTTCTTGCTCAGTATTGGAGAAGCGGTAAAATAAATATACTTTTGATGAAATGGCTCCCAATTGACCGATAATCCATCATTTTTATGTAACGCCGCCGCTCCCCAGGATACTGTGCTGGAAAGTTAGCTTTCTATTAATATTTCCACAACTTCATATGTTTAAATTACTTGACAATTTTGGTATAGTCTGATTCAAAATGAATAATGTAGTGTTACTTGCGTATTTTAAGGAAATATTGCGTATATTTTCGTATTTCGAATACTTTCAGAGCCCTTTTCAATGAGATTCTTTTTTAACACTCCATTATTACTCTCGACTCGTACAATAGCAACCATTTCAAATTCCCTATTTCGTCAATCGCTGCAGAATGAACCTAACAATCTGTGAAGAGCATCTGCTCGACATTAAATAACTCTTATTTATCTGTTTATATTTATAATATAGTTTATTATTACTATATTAGAGGTTAAAATGAACTCCGGTGGTGATTTTCTCGATACTCTGAACGAAGAAGATGAATATGAAGAAGAAAGTGAGGAGGAATTACAGAATAATAATAAGATTGTAAGTATTAATAAATACATTTATTATTTTCCACTATAGTTTGTTTCAAAGCCTAGACTACATTGCGCCAGCCTCGTACGATGAGCGGTGTTGCAAAAATTGCCTTCAAATTCGCTGGAAAATGCCTTCCCTCTCTCCGGGCGAGAAAACTTTTAAAAGAAAAATTTAGAACACCGTGCATCTTATGAGGCGGCGGAAGTTTTAAACAGACTATATATAGTTTTGCAATTGCTTAGTTTCCAACAGAGTATCCTTTGGAACAGCGGTGTTAGATTCAAATGAGTTGAAATTCGCTAATTTGGGAGTTTTTCTTTAATATTTCATTAATTTTTAACACGCCTCTTGCTGACCAAGACTAAAGGATCCTAAATAGATCCCTTTGGTTCTAACATAGTAAGTTTACAAGAGACCACACTGAGTGTACATCTTCCTCTAACAACACCGCATCTATCAAACAAGGATACTGCACTGTGGTCGTAGTATAGAAACGCCGTTGGGTGCCCGGGCTTATAATTCTCAACTGCTAGGACAGCCAAAAACTGCACGGGAACCCACCGGGGCGTTTCTATTCTATATCCACTGGAAACTTAGGTCCTGCAACATACTTTATATTCTCGACTTGTGACACCTACTTTCATTATTGAGAAATCATTATCTTGTTAGTCTAAAAGTTTGTCTCATGTGCCTTGAGCGTTGCCTCTCCCATCAATGCCATAAATTGATACGAAAATAGCTCACCACAGACCGGAATTCATCATTTCCTTTAAATTCTCGAGATAAGCACAAATATAGCGGAATTTTATGAATGCTTTCCGGGCGAATGAATTGATTTTTCTGCAAATTTAGGCATGAGAAAAACAAAATTGATAACTTTGCTTTGTTATAATACCATAGATAATCTGACAGGCCAACTATTAACTGCAGAATTATTATTAGCAGCGCTAGTTTTCTATTATATTTGTTATGTTTGGCAATAGAAATAGACTTTTTACCCTTGACGAGGTAACGATTAGTTCAGTTTAGATTATTATATAGTCAGCGCCGAGAGTAAAATGGAGGGTTACTTGCGTATTTTTAGGATTTTTAACACTGCAACTGAAGGCAAATTGCACGCGCGAACTTGCAAAGTACAATATTGAACGGAGAGTAGCCGCCACATTCTGGCGCGGTGCTCGAAAAAGAGGCTCAGACGAACGTTGAATTATTTACACTCTATCATTACTCTTGGCGCTGACTATAACTATAAAAAACCATTGATTAGATATAGTCGGATTCAAGAGTAATACGGAGTAATTAGATTTGGCGCAGGCGGAAAAATAAATTTTCGTCTGAGACATGCACAATTAAGGCAAACTAGCAATTGCATGTTCCGCGCGCGTAAATTGCAGCGGGTGCAGTGTTAAAAATAGTAAAATACGCAGATTACACTGCGGTATTACTTTTGAATCCGACTATACTAGTCATATTATTACCGAATTGCCCGGCGGCTTAGTTGGGAAATAGACGCTCGTTTTCATCCGTGCTTGTTTCTCCTCCGAAACAGTTATATCAACGTTCATTTATTATTCTATAAAACCACAGCTCCCCCAGGATACCACGCTAAAACGTAGCTCAATCAACATCCCTTATTTCAGAATGTCGTGGAGTCTAAATTCGGCGAAGGCCGAAATTCAATAGCTTCTGTTATATCGTTCAAAACAGAAGTTAACTTTCCTCTTGTAGACGATGTTACTATGAAGAATATGATACAATTGAGTAAGTTAGTTAATGCATAGGAGAATGGGCGGTGCTGTTAGTTCAGGGCTGCGAATTTCCGGGTCCGGGGCCAAACATTTAGAAATCACAGGGATAATTTTTTATGAAGAAATCGACTGAATTAATTGAATATTTTGAGAAAAAGTATCCAAATTCATCAATTGGTAAAGATTATTGCACTCTCTGTGTTTAATGCCCGAAAATAGCACTGAAAACTGACTTTTTTGAAGAATATTCGTTAAAAGTTGTGAAATACATTAGGGCCGGCCATGGCCGGTCCGACTTTTTGGGAAACTGGCCGGCCTTTTCCCAGCTATGCGTTAGTTTACGATTAAGTCGCTGCCGAGATCATTTTGGCTCGAAGTGTGGGCACCGTTTCGGGTCGGGTAAATGCTTGAATTTGTCAATTTTATCAGTTTTAGAAAAGTTTGTGCCGTGAAATCTTTCTATTCAATTAGTCGAGCGGTCTCCTCATTTTAGAATTGATTTCCCCAGTTTCTAATCGAAATGGGCCTTATTTATATATTTAGGTACCATAAATGAGGGTCAAAGTCGTTTTGGTAAATGTTATCGATATCAGAATAGAAGTAGTATGCATGAATATGCAGTTACACAATGGGATGTATCAGCATTACAGGATGATGTGAGTATTTAATTGTATTTATAATCTGTATCAACAGCGCAGTGTCCTGAAGAGGTGCTGGATTAAAATTAATGTGAAAAATGTGATTTATTACCTGTAATTGCACATATCATGCAATAACTGTAGATTTGTTCGGCGTAGGGTTTCGGCTATTCATTCCGGAATCTTCTGACAGAGACGGCTCCTCTCTAACATTCAGATTCGGCTGCACCGTGCAGGAATCCTGAAGACTGAATGTTAGAAAAATTAATGTACTTTTAAAGAAAATACTCCAAATCTCTCTTTTATCTTTCAAGGAAACTGCACCGGATATACACTATAGACTATAGTTTAATTTAACTATTCGATCACTCTGGATCACGGAGGCGCGGAATAGACATTCAGAATACCAAATACAGATTCCAAGACTCCATTTTGCATATACTGGCAATCCATATTACTCGGCCTGTTTTTATGTACATTTTTGGCTAACTGTAATACACTCTTAAACTGAAGCCAATTATGAATAACGTCATGGTTTGAGAGTTTTATGACGATATTTAGCATTTGTCAAGTTTAGGCCCTCTCAAAAGTGTGTGAAGAACTCGTGAAGCTGTCTGCACTAAAGCATTCAAAGATAGCCAGGTAAGCAGATTATTATATAGACATAACGTTTCCTAAATCATTCCAGTATCACAGGGGTCGCATTTTACGGGTCGTCCCGGGCCAGACCGTGAACACCCCTGTCGTATCATTTATTCAAATCTTATTATTGTTTCTAGATTCTACGGCTACCACCTCGCAAATGACACACTTTCCATGTTTCGAACTTATGTTCCTAACGGAACCTTAGCGGATAAGTTGAAAAGAGGTTAGAATCCAAAAACAAACTTCTAAACACAGCTTTAGTTTGGAGTCTAAGTTTTAGCTATCTTTTTTTACTCACTTAAGTTGTGTTTTTCGGCCTGACTACTTTAGTTGTATAGCTCATTACAAAAACTATTGTTATAGACTATATCTATACTCCGTTTTATAACCTCAACTTCACTTTTTTATTTATAACATCAGGGTGTGAAAATTTTGCTTTCAAATATTATCTCATTAAAAGAGAGGGAAGGCATATCCCAGCCAAGTTGAAAGAAGAGTTTTATGCCGCAGCAGGATAACTACTCACATCGCGTGCGGTCTAGGTTTTAAATGGGCTACGGTTGAATACTTTGCATATTTTTCCAGAAGCAAACAATATGAGGACATATTTCTTCCACTGCTGCGATTCAATCATGTTGAAGATATCTTATCTTTGTTGTCAAACAAACTAAGCTTCATATAGTCGGCGGAAGAATCGTTTATAGAGGTGTACTGTAGAATTTAGAAGGAGCGCGGAAATCGAAAGATAATGTACAAGGAACCGATATAATTGTGCGCTCGCCTTATATTAAATAGACCTTTAAACTGCATGAGATTTGTCCGTAGACTATACATGTTCGTTTTAGGTGCAATAGAAGAACGTACGACTATTCGTTATTTTAAGCAGATTCTAGAAGGCTTAGCCTACCTACATGATATGGGAATGGTACATGGAAACTTAAAAGGTTTAATTATTTACTTAATTAAATATAAAAAATATTGTTTATTTCAGCAACAAACGTCCTTATAACACTTGCTAATGACATTCAGTTGACCGATATGTACTTGCAATGTAAGTTTATTTCTTATTTCTTATTATAGTTTTCGAAATTCATGAATAACTTCTAACTAACCTACCTCACTGACTACTGGACGGGCCCATGGAACTAGCCCTCCCGGCTAATAAACTTGTTTACTGACCGGTGTGACGGTACCGATAATACCCATCCAGCCAGTTCGCCCAGAATTATAGGTCGAGTATGCAAATTTGATAGATTTCCGATCTTTAAGTGACTTGCAAACAAAATCCATACTCAGAAACGAGAATAACAATGAAGTGTAAAGAATTCGGGGTTTTCCTGAACCCTTTTTGCCAACAGCGTGCCCACTCGCGGCGCCTTCTCACCGTCCAAAATTTCATATGAGCTGTACGCGTGTGCAAATTACCTCAGGGAGCGGTGTTAAAAGTTATGTAGACACAAGAGACACTTCATAATTACAATTGAATTATTTATACTGTAATCTTATTTTAGATGCTCCTTCTCCAGAGGCACATATGCGTCGTAGTCTCTACTTTTCTGCTCCAGAAATCCTCGTTCATAGAGGCGATATGATAATATTCACACCCGCTACTGATATATGGTTAGTCACCACTAGAATTCGAGTTCTTCATTTTAAAGAAACTCAACAAACCCATTTGATTGGGAGATACGGGATCAGGACTGTATGTAACACAGTTTCCCGCCTTTGATTTCTGGATTAGGAGATTTTTGTTTGGAATTGAACTTGTTCTCTCCGTCGGAAACGAGTACCCCAATACTTCTTATCAAACACCGGTGCTTTCCTGGATACTGTGCTGGAAACCTAGCTCTTGCAAGAGACTATAAGTAGCCAGATACGGGTACCCACATAAATTCATTCCTGGTATAATTGTCTATACACATTATAAAACTAGCAAAATGTCTGTTCTTACAAATTTTTAAACTTATGAGAAACAACAAATGGTTACTTTTAGGGCAGCTGGCTGTATTTTGGTAATGATGATGACTAGAATTGTACCTTATAAAGAACAATTATTCACTAGAAACGGCGGTGAATTGTATGAGAAAATGTTAAGAGCACATGAAAGTGGACAGTTTACTTATAAAAGCGATGAACTTATTCCAAATGCGTCAAACGAGGTTTGTCGTTAGTGGATCATAAATTATTATCAGACCCATCAAAGTGAGCCTGGCCCCCCGCTAACCTTGGGCTCTGCCTGGTTTATAACTTAAAGGTCCGTCCCGGCTAGCTCAGGGCTGACCTCAACGACATATTAACAATTATTCTAAACTAGAGATTTCCTCTGGTATCTAATCAAAAGGTTTCGGCTCGGACAGGGCTGGTCAGTTGGCAGGTTGATGATTTTGGTAGAACAATCACATTTTGTTGGTACCCTGCCAGAAACAAGGGCTGTTCAGTTTTAAAGATTAACGATACCATACTCTGAATGTTTACCCCGAAACGATCAGTCTTCAAAAAATGTCTAGTAACTTTTTTGAAAAGGACCCTTTCGGCCCACTCTGTTTGTGCCAAAAATCTTCTTCAAACTGCAAACAACGTTCAATTTAGATTGCCAGCATTGCGGATTTGGCCTTCACAAAAGACTCAAAGAAAAGACCGACCGCTTCTGAGGTGAGTATTAAAAATATGTTTTGTTCAGGGACAACGTGGGACGCAAGGGTACTTCTGGTTTAGGGACTCCCAGAAGACAGAATTGACGAAAACTGAACTATTTTGAGGGCAATTTTTCGTTCAAAAAAGTTCAGTTTTTTGGATTTCCAGATTTCTTAAAATACTACTTGAACATTTTTTCTCAACATTATGCAATTTGCAGCTGCTTCTACAATTCTTCGGTGATTTTACTTCTTTTCCTGGCAGAAAATCCGCGACTCCGTCTGTATCAACCAGGAAATCAGATGATGTAAAAGATCCCAAATTTGATCCGAATCTTTACAATGAAGCTCCGTAGGTTTTAAAGCAATATGAAAGGTTTTCAAGATTCCATGGGGCGCGGTGATCCAGCGGTTGGAATCTTCACCTCATGACCTCATGAAGTCGATGGTTTGAATTCTGCTGGGTTTTGGTAGAGAGTTCCAACTTCCTAAAGTTCCCTTGTTTCACATTTTTGTTCCAGATATATGTTATGACGTGATTCGGAAAGCTAAGATGACGGAAGTCAATAAAATCAATATTTTCAGACAATTAATCGTATCTCCATCAGATCTAGAGACAGGACATCTTCTCTCAAGTACGAGCGATTCTTATGGAGAAGACGAGAAGGTTAGTTAATTTTATTTGCAACTGTGATACTTGAACAATCACATTGCATGAATCAAATCAAATATGCTACCTTTTACATTGTATATGCAAGATCAACGGTTTCAATGAAGTATCCTGGAGAGACACGGTGTTAGATCAAAATCAAATATTTTTGTGAAAAAAAAAACACTCATTCACTCATTTTGAAATCATTAATACAACGCTGGATACTGCGCTAGAAAGCTACCTCTTGATACCGACTATCGAAATGAGCTAGGTGTCCCGCGCAGTATCCCTGGGATTAGCGGTGTCATATAGAACGGAAAATTGGTAGATTGGATGCTTTTGCTTCAAAATTACACTCATTTTTGTATAACACAGAAATGTGCTGGCACTTGATCTAACACATGATACGGATAAACAAAACCAAAGTTTCTGAATGCTGGCCACTGATGCATTGACTTCACATCTTCCTAACGGTCTTCTAATCTTTCAGATTGGTTGTCTTGGTGTTTTTCGTTGGTATACTTCTAAACTTCTTATTTTCGGAACGCTATTGCTCAAATGGATTGCGATGGTAGGTGTAAACTAGACCTCTGAAAAATTTAACTCTATGAAGTTCTCATAGAGTTATTAACGAGCCGGGCCGGGCCGACGAAAAAACTTCCTATATTTTTGGCATAGGCGCGGCCCGACCCTCTTCAAATTGAGTAGTCTGGTGTAAATAATCTGTTTAGGTCCTTATTGCTGGAATCTCTCTAGCAATGGTAGCCGGTTCGGTGTTCTTTGCTATTTTTGTTATTTACAATGGTATTGGAGTAGTTTGCCAGTGTCAGCTAAATGAAGGTAAGCCATAGTAGATAAAAGGGTGAAAATGAACTAAAACGGCCCTGCCCAGAGCCGGTTATCCGGCCTGGCCTGAAATTTTTGAAGTCAGGCCGGGCCTGCCGGATAACCAGCTCTGTGCCTGCCCGTAGGCAAGATTTGTCCATCCGGATTTACTTTTGAAAAGATCGACAGCTTAATTCCCATCCGAGAACCAAGGCAGCGAAGTTGTCTGACAAAAAGTGATGCCAATCGGTTCAAGATCAGGGTTCATCGAGAAGGCGAAATGAAAATAAGGATTCAGTATTCGGCGTAAAGAAATTAAATGCTGAATACGCTGTACTATATCTACTGGCAGTTATCATTTTAACAAAATATAGGATATGTGCCTATATAGTCAGTGGACTAATTGCTTGCAAGGGGGTTACGGTACAAACTGCAAATTTATTATATCTTATTACAGCAATTATAGCAAATCTATGCTTTAATGCACATTTTTTATACTTTTAGCTGCAAGTTATTAGTCGCCGGCTATATAAATCAATATTTGGCTTTCCAACAGGGTAAACCCAAATTATTAATATGTTGAACATTTCTTATCGGCTTTTGAGAAACGAATGATAATGCAAAGTAGTTCGAACTACCCATGATACTTCTAAACAGACTTCGCAGCTGTTCAGGCGGAGGTACAAAAGGTTTTCAGAAGAGGCGGCCCGGCCCCGTTGCGGAATCTGATCCTAACTGACTTCATCCTTTTCTTACAGGTTTTATTGTTCTCATCGCTCTTATCCTCCTACCTATTATTATTTTATTGACAACTCTCTGTTGTAATAATTCATGTGAAAAATATAAACAAGCTGTTGAAGAAGGGAAACTGGAGCGATGTCGGTGGGTTCTCAATGAAAGTTCAGAAAGCTACAGTCGACGGGCTTGTGATGATTTTAACAAGCCGCGCCCCTTTTATTATGCGCCTTTTGCGTAATTGGGCGGAGCCACTTAGGATTGGTGGGCTCTATTGATTTGTAGGACATTATTAACTTTGTTTTTGAATAGTTTTTGACTCCCAATAAAACATTACCGCTTCACTTTAGATATGTAACTCCACACCCAGAAGAAGATATAGTTTTATGTGGAATAATTGTAGTTGATGGAAAAAAGGAGAATAAACACAGTTTAAGAAGAAAGGTATGGGTTTTTATAAATAGGTTGGAACTTATTCATGAAAGTATAATCCGTAACATTACTTACTTTGGGTGTTCTATAGAAAACGAATAGAAAATGAGTGGACCTTTTCTTCAAAAGTACATTCATTCATTTTAATCTAACACCACTTTTTTCCAGTGACCGTAATATAGAAAAGCCCGGTTGGCTGCCGGAGCAGTTGAGAATTTTTGCCAAGGCGGGCTGAAAACTGGCCGTCCCGGCACCCAGCAGGGCGTTTATATACTACGGGCACAGGACACTGCACTGTAAATTTAGCCAGCGGTTTTCTCGTATCTGCTCCACCTAACCATTTGATTCTGTTTTTGAAGGCTAAGAATCATATTATTTCCTAATCTTCGCCTTACAGACTGGCTCTCCGGAAGACGACCCCACAGCTGCCACCAATCTGCCTGCAACCTCGTTTGTTAGAGGTGTGGCCCGACTGGCCTAAATAAGGTCTCGTAGAGAATGCTAATAAATATGTATATATTTCAGTTTGAGATAAAGAATATTGTAACTTTGTTAGATATACATTACAACAAAGATTTTAACTCAATATTGTACTAGTTTTATTTTGTATCATATCCAGAAAAAGACAAATACACAATTACGGAAGCCTATGTATGACACCGCGCTCTGAGGTCTTGTGTTTGTTATAGACTATACTTGTTCAGATGTTTTCGTCTCTATTCATTGATCTCAGAAAACTTCGATTTCTCTTTATTATTTCAATAATAACACAAATGTTTATTGAAGTGCGGGAGCTTGAGCCTAGTGGTTTGAGAGGCGTTCTCTGAATCCGTGAGGATCTGAGGCTGTGGGATCGACTCCCCGTTGCTGCAGAAAGCTTGGGAAACCAGCAGCTTATTTATCCCATGTTTCGTGCCCTCCAAAGGCTGGATGTTAGAAAGAAGCCGTCTCTACTCAGCAGATTCCTGAATGAATGGTCGAAGCCCTGCCTCGAAGAAATCTCCATTTATTGTGATACGAGTGATACAGGGAATAAAATACTTTTTTAAATAAAATACTTTTATTGAAGTTTTATTTACGCCGATCGGTGGATATTTCCCGCTGTCTTTAGTAACTAGGCTACTAGGTGCGTTTGACGCTCCACGGACAATACGGAGATTGTTATCTAACAGTCTTTGAAACAAAATCAAAGATTTGCTACGAATTGTTTGTTGTTATAATTTAATATAATACTAAATTAAATAATGAATATTTTAATTATTCTTTCTTTGATGGGAGTTATTGGCCTGGTTTATACAGCTAAATGTTCTTCAAGTAAGTTGCTCCTCTTTTCATTTCTGGTTCCGGAAGCTTTATTTCGTTTCCGAAAAAAGCTAACATTCCGAACTGTATACCACTTCTTAATATAGTATTTATCAAGAATGCGGCCGTTTTAATAAGCAGGATTTCTACAATATGTTGTCTGAGTAAGGCAGAGCCAAGCAAGTTTGCAAATTGCTAATACCGCGAGCGTAAAATTCCTGCAGGCCCAGTGTTAAAAATGACGAAACACGCAGCATACACGGCCTCATTACTTTTGAATCTGACTATATAAAACTTTTGAAAGAATTATCTCAATCAACCGCTACTCAGGATACTACGCTGAAAACCTAGCTCTAGAGATAACCAATATTATTTTAAAAGATCTATCTTCTATAACCTTTTCATCTTACCAGTAGTTGCGGAGACATATAAAAGAGCTTATCAAGAAATTTTGTTATATAGCTTCAATTACAATGTTACATATAGGGTGGGGTTACGATACGGATGTTAGAAAAATACCGGTATACCGGTATAGACAAGTTTTGAAAAAACGGTATTTCGGCATACCGGTCCGGGCACCCACCCGGGCAAGGAATCCGTTCTAGCGGTTTACCGCGTACCGTACGGTACCGTTTTCCCACCCTAGTTACATAGCTCTAATTTAGATGAATACTGTCCCGGTGGTTGGACTGTTCTCAGGAGATCCGATCAATCGGCGCACACTTGTGACCCAATGAATGTAGGTACAAGACAGCATATCGAAACTGTCGATCTGGCAAACTGTCAAAACTGCGAGTGTGCTTTTGCTGCCCGAGTGGTCAGACCTTGCATGTGAGGCCGGGACCCCCCTGGGGTATATCAAACAAATTTTTTTGGAAATTTGATTGTTTGGCGCGATGTCATTTTCTATTCTTTTATCTGAGTAATGCCTTTATTGTCTTTCTTTAACAGTCTTTTGGGGAACATCGGTGTTTTATAGAAATGAACAGAAAATCGGGGAATTTGGAGCCTTTTCTTTAAAAGTATTCATTTTCATAATATAACATACCGCGCTCTTCCAAAATACCGCGCAGTAAAACTAGAACTCTATAAATTCTATATAATTAAATTAATGTACAAACTACTTAGAGAGTAACGGCACTATTTTCAGAGAGAAAGAAAATGTCCTAAGCCGCACACTTGTGTTCATTCGAAATGTGGAATCGCATTCTGTTGCGCAAATCCAGGTAAGAACAAACTAGTGGGGTTGTGTCGTGCAGCGGTGTTAAAAGGTCAATCCAATGTCAACAGCTGGTTACCGGACCGGCCTGAAATTTTGAAACCCAGGCCGGGCCGGACCGGCCGGATAACCACCTCTGTCAAAAGTGTATGAGTCCATCATTTTTCTGCCCCTAAGCTCGAGTTAACTGATGATGACTCTGCCCGAGTCGGCAGGCTGACTGCACTCACATCATATGTCATTATAAATATTAGTATTCACCAGTGTTGTAAGCCCCGGCAGACTAATAAATCCACAATTGTACGCGGGCCAGCCCGAAAACACTCTCTTTCAATATAGCCGGTTCGCATAACTTTGGAATTCACTAAATGACAAGCTGCACCCCTAGGGCCTATGTTAATATGGCTACCGTATCCACACAACGCAAAAGTTAGGGCAAATTTTTAGGAAAGCTGTTGAGTCGTCCTGGCACGGCCGGTTGCGTAGTAGGACAACCGACCGACAATATCGACAATTTTGAATAAAACCTAATTCAAACTCATTGCCCAAAAATATAGTGTGTACAAGAGCTGTAATCCTGAGAAAAGCGGTGTTATATAAAAATTATCTAACACCTCCGCTATCCAGCATAATGTGCTGTAAACTTAGCTCCTGATACAGAATAGTAACTAACGAAATTCTTTTATAGAAAGTTTGCGTCGTTGGAACAGAGAAAAAGAATTAGAAAAAGAGATGGAAGAAGATGATGGAGAACTTTAACATAATTAGGAAACGGCTTACTTTTATTACTAATAAACTAATATGGATCATGAGCTTATATAAAAATGAATGTAAATTCGGTGGATGGAGGACTTAAGTACAGTCCTTCTTTAGAACCGCTGCCCTCCAGAATACTGCGCTGGAACCTAGCTTTTACAAAGACGGAAATTCGCAGATATCTGAAGTTCTTTCCAAAAGTATTTTCTCATTCGACCCCATGAAGAGATCCGTAAACAAACCAGAGTGAGAGATGTTACCTGAACTACATTGGCGAGAAATGAACCAAGTGAATACAAGAAAATGTTAGCCAACGTATATGAAATACAATGTGATCTTGCGATTATAGGAATAAATATTTGATTTCATTTCATTTGATCTTTTTAAAGTTTTTATTAATCCTAGTTTCCTATTCGAACATAAAATACATGTTAAACTCGTATTCAAGTACATATATATTCCAACACCACAGAGAGCAGTTTCTTTCATAGCTTTGTGTGTTCGCTATAAAGGTTGGTTTTCAATATAGTCTCCTTCAAAAGTAATCATAGTGTTAATTGTTTGTTTTTAGATAACTTTGCATACATTTTTCTTTTTTGAAAACTTTCAGACTCAGATTGACCGGATACCGATAAATATGGGCCGGTACCAGTAATGGCAAATGTACAATTGTAATGCTGGTATTTGCTGGTATCGGTCTCTATTTACCGGACTCCGGTCAACCTGAGCAGCCATTTTCAACAATATTTTTTAACACCCAGTATTACTCTTGAATCTGACTACAATCGCTTTCAATATAATAATATTTAGAATGACGGATATGAATTCAGTTCTGACTGAACTGGAAAATGAAATTCAAGAAATGAAAAACACTTTTATGGAGAAAAATAAGCAGGTATTTATCCAGTTTTAGTTGAAGCTAAACTTGCCCAGCTGCCCGACTCATGATTGTTTCCAATGATTCCGAAACACGTGGATTGGATCTGTCTGTAGTCTAAGGACGGATCGCTTGCAGGGGTACACCGTATACGGCCGAGCTAGAAAGAATATAGCTCATTTTGTAGAAGAAGCGCGTATATCAAGAAAAAATAGACCCGTGACTCAAATTATTAGCGCCCCGGCGCAGCATTTACTGTCCTTTAACTGCAATCAGGTTATCCGTCGACTCACAACATGTTGGAATAGTCATTTTCTGTCAGTTAAGAAAAGCCCAACAGGTGTCGCAACGAAGGCTCAATCCTTTAATTTTTGTGCTTTTTTTAGACGTTCTGCATGGTAACTGTAGTTTTTGACACAGTTTCGGCAAAATAAAGCACACTCGCTGGTTTTGGCACTTCGCCTAAATGATGGGTTCAACATGTTGAGGACTATAAATTATAATTTTAAACTTTCTATTCTGTGTTTTTACCGATTTTTCAGATTTCTGCTAAAATCGACAAACTAATCGCCGCCAAGTCTGGAATGGAAACTAACTTCCCCATCATCCGTAAAGCACTGCCGGAACCCGAGGAAACTCCCAAGATCGAGAAAAACATCGTGAAAAGCAAAGAAAAGATAGATAAACCAGCGTCTAGATCACCAGCAATGGTAGGTTACATAGTGAAATGTAGGGAATACACTAATTCAAACATGCCAACATGGGTGGGAACGAGCCGGCTCGATCGAAAAAATTTTAGGCCGGGCCCGGGCCTCCCTCAAACTCGGCGCATGAAATTACGATCCCTGCATGCCAATAGAACTTTAGTAAGATTTTTTAAGTACTCTGTTCGTGATGTTGATCAGAGACTGGGAACATTCTATGGAAGCAATGAGCTGCGTGATGCAATCAAGGATGTAAGTGAGCTAAATGACTATCGAATAGGGCAAAGTAGCTGTAATGCTCGCGTTGAGCGGATTCAAGTCTCATGGAGCGCTTGCAGTACTTTAAATATGTTCATTTAGGCTAATAGCAAGATGTTTGCAACTGTGGCAATTCTCCAGAAGGTTCGCGATCATTCGCATTCTGGTTTTGTTCGAATGGAGATTGAGCATGTCTTTAAGAATGTGACAATTCTAACACAAATATTCAATAGAATGGTAAGTTGCACAGAAAATAAAGCATTTAGCTGATATATACTGCATTCTTAACTTCTGCGAAATGTTGCAATGGTGACACAAATAGTACAGCGACTGGAATTTGCAGCCGACAATATAAATATATAAATCCATCTTCCCGGACCGTTTGTGCAATCAATTGTGAAAGTGCCGGAAGTAACCTAAACTATTTCCAACAAAACCTTAAAATACCAAATTATTCAATCTTCTTTTCAGATGGATCGAATGGAGCTTCCTGATTACGAGAAATTCCTTACCGAAGATTCGGAACCTTCTAAGGAGTAGAAAAGCCCCATCAATATGAGACAATCTTACTTTACTTGTAATCGAGATATTCAATAAATCTGTTTTCGATTGCAAATTTTTCTTCATGCTGGGAATTTTCATAAAGGCAGCATCCTATATAAACTTAAAGAACAATTCTGGAATCAATTGTTTAAAAAGGATAGTCCTATATTCATATTTAGCGGACTCGATTGCAGATCGGCCAGGTAACGATGCCTAGTGGTATCATGAACCGTTTCAATTCAAGCACTATAAAAACTGCAAAATGCAAACGAATATGTCAAATAGTCGGCTTCAAAAATAGCTACAAGATACTTCTCTAATGACACTCTCTTAACATATATGTGATTCAAGATTATGTTATACATAAATATGAACCTGAAATTTAAAAATTTCACAAATGAAATCAATATAAGTAAAAACATATGCTTTCAGCGAAATTGAGCTTTTGCCAATTTTTGAATTTTGAATTTAGATGCGCATGTTACGGTTCGTGTACTAAGATTTGTCGCGCTCAATCGCGTCATTTGGGATTTTGTTTGCTTCGTAGTGCGTTGTAATCTATAAAATGTTGTTTTTCTACTTTTTTATTCCTCTGTATGTTACTAGAAAATATGTTCTATGGAATCCAAGCGACTGAGTACTACTGCGTTTTTAATAATTTAAGACAAGTTGGATGTGATTCGTTGAATTTTTCGTTGAGTTGAAGCTTTTGATGTTGGGCTTGTCCTGGAATTCTCAATTAGCCAAGCCATTTTTTGTTATATCTCTACTGACGCTGGTACTTGGGCAGTTTATGTTATTGAGTCCGTCGCTTGTTCTGCTTTACGTTCATTTACGATTTTTCTTTTCTATGTTTATTTACTTATATTATGTTCTTATTTCAGTGTGTAACATGTCGGACGACAAGATCGATGAGAAGGCGGAGGCTCTCGTGGAGAAGCTGGAAGCACTGAATGTGGTCGGCGAAGCCACTGCTGAGCCCAACGTCAAGGCAGAGGGTAGAAATGGAACCGTAAAGGTAATTATTATATGTTGACTATCTTAACTTTGTTTTTCCAGACTCGTGGTCTTCCATATGAGGAACGCGTGGCCCTTTTAGAAGAAGAGCTTAAGAAGAAGAAGGTTCTGGAAACTGGAATTATCGGAATCGTCAGATGGTACTCGGTGCAAGGTCGCTATGGCTTCATCGAGCGCGATGATGGTGGAAAGGACATCTTTGTGCACCAGGTATACAAATTATTATCTTTGCCTTTTGTGCGTGGCTTCGCTGATTGCGTCACTAGGTCATAATCGTTTAACCAACTCGGGAGAAGTTCAGTTTTTGATTTGATTCTAGAACATAGGGAATACGTGGACGGAGACGCTGAATAAGCCCTTATTATCGAAGTGTCATTGCTGTTTTTGGTAGTGCTGAAGCAGGCAGCTCGGTCGATTGCCCACGAAGAAGTGGGCGTAGGCCTCTAAGGCTTTTCGGCGAAACGAGATGTGTCTGTGTGTCTAAGCCAATTTTCTAGTTGAATATGTGTTTTACTACTTTTCAATGTCTGAACTCGTTATAAAAAACTGGCTTAGGCACCCGGTATGGCAAAAAGACGGATTAATCAGGGGTGGCAAGGGCCGGCCTTCGTTTCACAAAAGTACGGCCCGTGTCGGCCCTCCCTTTTGCCAGCCCTGGGATTAATTGAAATCGAAAATCGCGCACTGTGGGCGCCCGGCTGAGTAAGGCATACCCATTTCTTCGTGGGCAATCGACCGAGCCGCCTGCTTCAGTACTACCCTGTTTTTTTTTTCTTGACTAATCTGGGTTTCATGAGTATAGCGGTTTAGCCTGATGACATTGCCGTAACTAGTGCACCATTCTCATATTTCAGACTGCCATCAGCAAGTCTAACACGGAGAAGTACTACTACCGCACCTTGGCCACTGGTGAGAAGGTTGAATTCGATGTTGTTGAAGGTGTCAGTGGACCTGAAGCTGCCAGTGTAGCCGGACCCGATGGTGCTAACGTGAAGGGATTCGGGTATGATCTTTTTCTACGTGCCGATTCTAGTTGATCTTTTAGATATCGTGATCGCCGCAATATCCTTCACCGTCGTAACCACAACAAGCCTTCTGAGCACCGTCGCAACGGCAACAAGCCAGCTGAGAACGATGAAAAGAAGAGTGGTATATCTCTTTATTGTAAAATTATATGTAATTCCTGTTTCAGAAACCGTTGAAGGCGAAGAGGAGAAGAGTGCTAGGAAGACCAAAAAGCGCTCCAACCGCAATCGCAAGAACCGCAAGGCCAACGGTGACACGGCTCAGGTTTGTTTCCTAGATATGCAATTAGTTACGTTTATGTTTAGGACAAGCCAGCTGAAGTCGAAGCTAAAGACGATGCCAACCATGGTACTGCCTTGCCTTCTGACACCTCGTGCTAGTTCAACTAGCTTTTGTATAGTTTTGAACTGTTTTTTATTGTATGTTATTCGTCCAAAGCATGTTTTAATAATGATACTTTGTAACTTTGTACAGAATAAAGTTAATTTCTCTTATAAGCTTTTTCTGCGTCTTTTCGGGTTTCGCACGTTTGGGTTGTGGTGTGTGTATCTCTTGTTTTCTGCAGTTTGATTTGGGGAAATTTTTCAAATGGGTTTGCTCAGCTTAATTGCCTGGGAAGTGCGTACGTTCATAGTAAGTCGCCTTGTCCACAGTTTTGAACGCCTTTGAAACGGGGTATCTTTTGAAGACTCTTGGGCCTCCCCGTGCCAAATCTTTCTCGTGAACAAACTATTCGACGAGGCTGAATAGTTTTAGATTTACAACTTTTCGATTGCTTATTAGTACTGCGGCACTAGTGCCTTCTCATTTATTTTTTATTATTATTATTATTCGAAGTGCACTGCTCTCCTCGGCGTGGGTGTGTTGATACTTATAATGTTAATATCACCTTTCAGCTCAACTTTGAATTTCTGCTGAACTGTGTCTCACATATTTCTTCGTTCGTTGGCTATGCAGCATGACTATATGCAAGAGAAGTTTTTTGCCAGACGAGAATATTTTAATGTCAATTTGTGGAAAAGTAAGTAACTGTGTGTTTTAAAAATATGCATCATTTTAGATTAATACAAACTGTTTTGGAGTTGGCACTGAGAATGGCGGTACTGAAGTTGAATTGTTTGTAGGTCCGTGTTTTTCCGAGAATAAATGTTCCCTGGCTCTCAGCGATAAGAAAAAAAATATAGTAGATTGAAACCAGTAGATTCCAGGGTTTGCAGTTCTCCTAGTCTCGGGTAATTGTTTTATAAATATATTCGTATGTATTTATTTGAATAGATTCTAGGCTTTTGGTCCACAACCACATCTGTGTTCCGGATGTCTGTGTACTTACAATAGAGTCATAGCCGTTCTTTGCTCGCCAGAAAAGGACCAGAGCTATTAAAGATGTTAAAGATGTACGTTTAAAGTTTCTCTTCGTGTTTATTTATCTATATTTCAGCTCACCATCTCCTACGTCAATCTTCTTCATTCCAATGAAGACTGCAAGCAAAATCTGCTTCACATGTAGTACTTCAACTGTAAATGTTCGACTTGTCGAATCGTTCTATGGTAACTACCTTCCTAGCTCGCCTAGAATTACAGATATTATAGGATTTTCTGTGCAGCACGGCATATTCAACCTGCTGCCCGGATAGCTACTGCATTTTGGATCCAGATGCTAAGCAGTTGAATTGCAACAAATGTGGAGCAGTTCGACATAACTGTTAAATAGGTTGGTTGCTATGCGATTAGTACATGTATTCAGAAATTCTTCGGTAAGGATTTGTAACGAAACATATGGATAGTTGACGAAACAATTTGATAGTACAATATGAAATGCAATTTTTCCTGGATCAAGTAGTTTTTAATCAGAATACCTGACTCGATTCCAGGATACGCAGGCCTGTGCCATTTTCGTCAAATGCTTCCTCGCTCTCGCCTGTAATAAAGAAAATCATAGTAGTAGATTTTAAAAAGGAAAATCCATTTCCAGAACTGGAAATTTTGTAATATCGGTCAATTGTTAGAAATACATAAGTATTCATTTATTTAGGCTCTAGGATTTCCGTCCATAACCACAGTTGGGTTCCGGATGTCTACCTACTTCCGATGCACTCAAAGCCGTTTTTTGCTCCTCCAACAACCATCAAAAATACTCCAAGGATGTGAGTTCAAAAAGTTTTATCATGCATACATTATTATAAGCTTACGATGTCCTACATAGATGCTCTCCAATTGACTAGGCATCGCCAACAAAAGCTATTCTCAAAGCACTCCTTCATTTATACAAGAACACTTTGCGCGTATCCTATTATTGTAACAATTCTACCATTTCAACTGGAATTACAGACATTTTAGGAGCTTATGCACAACTCGATGCACTTAGTCTGCTGTCCATATAGATAATGTCTATTGGATCCAAATGCACTGGAGCCGGGTTGTAAGAAGTGCGGAACAATTATATAACTATATGTGAAAAAGGTTTGTGGTAATGCAAGTTTTTGAGAAATCCTGGATCTATGCCGGAAGCTTTCTTCTTAAGAAGACATTTGTTAGTAGCGGTTCGGATCCATCAATCATCTCAGGTTTTTGATTGAAAGCAGCAACACTGTGCCCAAAATAGCCTTTACGATTTGCAAACTGGATTGTTTTCATTTAAAGTATTTTTTCCTAGAATAACTGACGCGTATTGCCGATTTTATTTGAAAAGCAAATGTTTCACTCCTCCAAAGTTTCTTGTGCTAGGGAGCATTGCGGAAATTTTTTTTAGACAGTTATATGAAAGGCTAAGGAAACAATTGCGACAAGTGAAAGCTTTTTTGAGGCCCTTATAAATCAAGGGATCGCCGCCACCATCGCTAGAACAGAGAGTCGTTTCGAAGAAAAAACCAGTTCAAAACGTTGCCGCACCCTGCTCACGAACCGCTATATGTTTTCTCATTGATATATTCAACTTATTTGAGAGAAACATTAACCTCAATACCCCATTATTGTCCATATAGTCTATTTTATTATTAGTTTGCCAGGCCAGCTTTGCTATACTGTTAAATAAAATTATCAAGCGAGGGGTGTGGGTTCGATCCCCGTCCTAGGCTATAATAAGAACAGAAAAGCAGGATATTGCCTACTATTTTCCAAGTTAAAATTTGCATCATGTAGTGTTTTGTTAGTTATCTTTCAGTTATTACAGAATAACATTTTGAATGCTTCCGGGCTCATTTTTCTATAAATGAAAATTGCCGTGCCGCGTTTTAGTAAACCTGCTATAGGGTGTACCGTTCGTTTTTATCTGATATATTGTTCCTGTCCGCTCGTTGCCGGCAAATTGGAACCCTACCAATGGCCTGGGAACTGGCTGCTATGGAATTTGTAAACATTACCAATGCATCTTCAGTAATGAACAGAAAACTAAGTATCCTCAAAATATACACATTTCACTAACAATAACAATAATTACAAATAAACTGAAGTGATTAGCATATATTTACACTTTATCTTCTTCTACGTCTTCTATGGTTATCGGTACTTTTAAGTTATTTGTAGTCGGTTCGTTAGACTAAAACTGGTATTTAGCTGGATATTTACTCTTTACTTACCATTGCTCTGCCAAATGAATGTCTTTCTGTCTCATCTAAAATACAAAAATGTATAGTTTGCTAAAGAGATTGCTACAGAATTTATCTTTCTTTGAAAACGAACATAATAAACTATAGTCTGTATCAATAGCTATGTTTCTTGGAGTAACGGTGATATACAAAAATTAAGAAAAATCGGTTGATTGAGAGCGTTATCTTAAAAAATACATTTATTTTAATCTAACATAGCTGCTTCTGGATACACGCTAAAAACTTTGCTTCAGATATAGACTATAATAAAAGTAGTATTACGTTACGAACCAGCTATGTCTATGGAGTTAGCGTAAGCGGGACCATGATGTGTCTTGCTTGAGCCATTTTCGTAAATATTGTCGTTTCCACTGTAAATAAACTGTTTTTATAGTTGACATGGGCTTTAGAGATGGGCGGATCGGCTCGTTCAAACGGTTCGCATCGGCACGAGCGTCCTTTTGAGCGACAGCACCAACTCGTTCCCGAAGAAGCCAAGTCGCCCATCTCAACTAGGCCATATTTTTGTTAGTATTATTAGTTGTTAGTTCTACTCTATCAGACACAATTACAACACTTAAATTCACCCTTTTCTGTGTTTGAAAACAGAAAATATCGAACCCGCGGAGGAATTATCGCCATTTCTAAATTAACAACTTAATAGAACGAGACTCTCAGAAAACAGAACTCTTTTGAACTGAAAATTTTGCAACCCCTTTTCAAAAAGGTTCCGTTTTTTTAATATTTTGTATCCAAATAAAACAACAGCAGTTCCTAGATTACACAGTAAACCTACTTCTTAACATCCACACTGACTCTTCTTCTTTGTTTTATGGATTTACGCTCATTTTTCATCGGAATCATGGTTACCTGGTCGACGTTCTCAGGGAGTCTATAATGAAATCTTTCACAATTTCCACTTTCTCTGTCCCTACTCCCTAGGTCGCGGCAAGCCGTGCCTGCCAGGTATTTTAGACCACCCACTAGCTTTCCGGAATGAACTGTATTTCTTGAACGTTTTGTATTGCTTGAAGAATCTATCCTTACCCACTTAACCAGCTTCGAGAAGTTAGAAAGTTTAATAAAATACGAGCTGACCTTTCCAACCAACCCCGATCCTATTTTAAGATTGGTAAAAGAGCTTCAAAAGCTTAATCTCTAATGATATTTTAATAACTAACTCCATATCTGCAACAGATCCAATAAGAGGATTACACTGTCTATGTGCAGATGCTTCAGTATACAACAAGGACACATTCTGGTCCCAGAATTTGTCCTTTATTTCTTCCGGAGGATCATTGTAAGCTCCGTCAACGATGGTCAGACCCATCTGTAACGAGAATATGGTAGTCTTTATTTATTTAGGGAAGAGTTGAATTCTTTGAAATAGTGTAGAAAGACTGGATGCGACGTTATAATGTATCGAATATAAATATTGCAAAAAAAGAGGTCGCTTATTTATTGTTAATATAGTCTTTTGCAAGAGCTAGGTTTCCAGCGCAGTATCCCGGGAAGCACTGGCGCTATATAAAATGTAAAAGTAAATCGGTATCTTAGTACTACCTTCTACTGAAGTACATTCTTTTATGTAACACCGCTGCTCTCCGCAACACTGCGTAAGAAACATAGCTCTTGGAACAGACTATATGATATATTATATGTCACCCAGCTATAATCATTCTTCAAGCATACCTCGTAGGATTACTGTAGTTTTGATAATCTACATCTATCGTTTTAGTTCACTCACACTTAAATTTCTGTCAATTAAGAAATTGCATTCAAAATCATCGTCGTCTTCACCCATTGGATTCAACAGAGCTTCGGCCACCTTGAGCCAGCCCATATAGAAAATAAACTGTAAGGAGGCCATCACGTAGTGGAAAACACTTATCTGAAAAGAGTGAAATCAACCACTTAATGTTCTTTTAAAGGCAAAATTAAGCAAAATACCCAACAAAGCTGCGTAAAACCAAGGTCATAGTATAGTCGAATTCAAGAGTAATACAGCCGTGTAAAATTAGATTTGGCGCAGGTGGAAAAAACAAATTTTTGTCTGACAAGGGAATGGTCAGTACACAAAGTGGCCTTTCAAAAATCGGTCGACGTACGTCGATAGCGGCTTAAAAAAGAAATGTTTTGATATTTTTTCTAGCTGCTGAGGAAGTCCCAGTAAGAAGCTACGGTAGCTCAAAGTTTTGGGTAAAATTCGCCCTCGGGCTGTAAGCTGTTGCAAACAAAGTTATAAAGTGTCTCGATGGTTGAGTGGTAAGACTAGCAAGCGAAAGGTGTCTGGTTCGAACCTTGTTTTTATGTGGATTCAGAATTTTTTTTTCAAATTTTAAGCTATAGATAGTTTATATAATTCATTAAGCGCAAAATAACTTTGTGTACTGACCATTCCCTTGTTTAATCCATTGAAATCCATTTATTTCATTTAATTTAATCCATTGATGTATTGAAATCTCCAATTTTTGTGTGATACGAGTGAAACAGGAAATAAATAATTTTACTTTACTTTTACAGATGTGTAAAATCAATACTGATCATAAATGTAGCCAACTAATGTAGTCTATAGTTTGTTTAACAATCAATCCAATCGTTTGCTAAGAATATTTGCAAAACTAACAAAATCAGTTCTCTTCAAAACTGAAACTGTCTATATTTCTTCTTTCAACAAGAAGTTAGATCTTACTCTATCATATTCATTTTAATATTGACTTAGAGTATAGTTTATTTCATAATCTAGATCGCCAGTATTGTTATATAGCGTTGAAAAGACCATCTTCGTAGGTTATCTGGGAAAAGAGCTCAATATCAGCACAAATGTGGGCTTACTTTTTATACAATTTTATATATAAACCCCGTAAGAATTTCAAGATGTTACCTTTGGTCTGATTATATTTATTTGAGTCTACACAGATTATATGGAAACATTGTTTTAAATGTTTTTTAATTATATAACCCTTGTACTTCGTGCACGTTATACTACACCCTTTCACAATATCTCCCAACCTTTACTGCTATGTTGTTAATGTTTTTGTTCATGTTACCGGTTCATGTTTTTAAAAGACCATATATTATATTTTGTAAACTAACAACATCTTTAAAAAACTGAAATAGTACATGTTTTCTTTCAAAAGTCTCAATTAATGGGTGCGGCTGGGCGACCGCGGTATCTTGCCACTGCCCCCCGCAATGTCGACATGACATTCTATAATTATCCAAAATATCAGCGGTGAAGTTCAATCGGTGGGGGCTTATTTTTTCTTCAGATAACCCACTCAAAGCCGGACCAGCTGATAAATACCGAGAACTCGTTTGTTCTTATAACACCGCACTCTTAAGAGCAGCGTATTTGAATCAGCCATTGGCATGTAGCGAGAGAGACGAATGTATAAAGAGGTAATAGAGAAAACCAGTAATTAACGTTATCTATCGAAATATAGTCGACGGACGGATTGCTTGCAGGGGTATACGGTCAGTTTTGCAAAGGAGCGCGGATACTAAAAGGCAATAGACTGAACCCCAAACAGATTAGCGCCCCAGAGCAACATTCTCATTCCTTTACCTGCAACCTATCCGTCCGTCGACTATAGCTACACCGGCGATTTCCGATACAGAACATCATTCTGATTTCTATGAACATTCAGGGTATGTAAAACAAATTCAAGATCCATTTGTTCTGGAAAACATTTTTTGGAGTCTATTCAAAAAATGAAGCGATTTGTTGTCATTTGTCTAGAATATCAACACGTTTTGTGAGAAGTAAAATTTATTTATTCTGAATCACTAACAATAATATTTATACACAGTTCCATAGTTACATTATGCTGAAATCAAACATTTACTGCAACAGTATTCTAGTCTGTTTATGATTTTAATCTATATCTACAATTGCATGGGCCGAGGACAATATTATGGCTAAAGTCTTCGGCTAGACCATTGTTTACCCGGGTAGTGCAGCAGTGGCCATGCTATATAAATGCCCGGGTAGGTGCCCGGGCGACAATTCTCAACTGCTCGGGTAGCCAAAAACTGCCCTGGCACCCATCCGGGCTTTTCCATACTACGGCCACTGGCAATTACGGAACACTACTTCTTTGAACTAACGGCTGTATTCGGTATATTTTGTTTCGTTAATATAAATGTTTTGTGAATATATTAACTGATCTACATTTACAAAAAACTACTTGTAAGATCATCCTCTGTTCTAACGCCAGTTGTAAAAGGCCGCCTCTGAGAAAACAGAGCTCTTTCAAAATGATACTGCACTTGTGGTAGTTCAAAATGATGGTTGAACCAGAAGTGCAGAAGCGCGACAAGAACAGCACATTTGGATGCTTATTTTATGTACATTAATATTATGTGTTACTTGTGTTGCTTCTTCGAAATAAAACTTTCTATGCTATTCTATTGAGCAATGGGGCCTCGGCCTCCGTTTATTAATAACCTTGTTTAGCCTGTACACTAAGTTTCTTGAATTTCTTTTAAAACAATGGATCCTATACTATTTCAATTGCAACTTACTGTATTTGTATTCAAATGTAAATGATACAACACGTTCCCGATTATAAGCGATCACTGGCAGGGGGTTTAGTTTTGCCTTATGTCGGTTATATTTTGTAAATACTTCACAACAGTACCTAAAACAGATGATTAAATAAACCAGACCTATTTAATTTATGTTTAATAATTCTGCCGGTGTCGTACAACATTCCTATGTTTTGTGTTCTCGTACTGTTACCTCCAGGACGCAAACTAGTTTCGGCCAAGCGAAACGACACTATACTGGGAATATACAAGACCGCTATAGACTTCAATAACGGTTTTCATTTATCTAACCATCTTGGTGAGCCGCGTTACGGTAGTTTGAAAATGCGGAAAATAATTTAAACCGGGGCTCAACGGGGTCGTTAACAAAAATTGAAAACGGCTTTCGAAGTCTATAATGGTCACGTTTGCGAGTGCTTTAGCCTAGTGGTTAGAGCAGCGGTCTCTGAATCCGTGAGGATCTGAGGTTGAATGTTCGACTCTCCATATCTGCAGAAGGCTTGAGGAACCATCAGCATATTTAGTCTATGTTTCGTGCACCTGAACACTGAATGTTAGAAATGAGCCGTCTTTGCTCAGAAAATTCCTGAATGAAGGTCGAAGCCCTAGTATTATTGTGATACGAGTTATACAGATAAATTAGCAAACTACTTTAAAATACCTAAAATGGTCCCGGGTTATTCCAGAATAGTTTCGTTTCGATTGGCCGATGCAAGTTTTCGACCTTCCCTTGTAAGTTGTAATCTGCACGAAATACAAATTATATTATTATTGTTATTAATTTTAATATATTTGTTAGATATAACCTTGGGTTGGTTGCCTTTTGGTTCTCTAGTTTGAACTCGATGCCGTTCACAGTGCATCCAAACACACAATTGTTGTTTTCCATACCCGTCAGGTTTATTGTAACGAACTTTCCGGGGGGTGCCTGCAAATTTTCTATCTATTTATTTAGAAATAGTTCTTTTGAATAGTTTCAATAATAATACTTAACATGATCTGGTCTTCTAATTAAGTTTCCAAATATTTGGTTAAGTTAAATCCTACTTTTTTACATTTGTCTAAAGCAGCAAATCAACTAAATATACATACACAACAATGGTGTGCGGGATCGCATTTTTGGAAAAGGCGGGATCCGGGAACGGTATTCGGGATTATGAAACATTTACCCGGTATTCGTGAGGGAGGGATTTGAGCTTAAAAAAAGTACGTGATCCGAGATTCGGGAGGGATCCAGCACAGCACTGATATACAACAATAGATATTTAGAAAAATAAGAGAATATAATAGAATTTTAAACATACAGTAATCCAGGTAGTACATATGTCGAAATCATCCTTAAACCAATTGGTGGAATTGCCAACAGAGAAAGTATAGCTTTGCCAAGTATCTGTAGCCGTTAAATCAGTTCCACAAGCGGTTGGAATTCCGACTGGCTAAAGCAATACATATTTACATAATACATAAACAGTTAAAAACTGTAAAGTACAGAAGAAGTAATAATAATATATAATCGTACAGTCAGCACAGAGAGTAATAATGGAGTGTCACCTGCGTATCTATAGGAATTATAACACCGCACCTGCAGGCAAATTGCCCGCGACTACTTGCAAAGTACTATGTTGAACGGAGAGCAGCTGCCAGATACTGGCGGGGTACTGCGAAAGGGACTCAGACGACGAGCGTTGAATTTTTGCACCCCATCATTACTCTTGACGCTGGTTATAAGAATTTGAGATGCCTCGGTATTAGACGATCTAATACGGTTTCAGTTAATATGTAACAGTGAAACTACTAGAACAAGCTTGTACTCCATTGGAGTATGGGGCCGCGAAATTTACAAGCTTTGAAGGGATAATTGTTGCGAATTAGGCCTCTAAATTTTTGACACGGCCTCTTACTGTTTACTTCAACTATTGAGTACTAACTCTTTTATTGCACAACTCTCCATCATATCCAAGAGGACATAAACAAATGGAACAGTTATTCGGATGGGGTTGTCCACCATTCATACACTTGGCTGAGGTAGCAGCTTTGCATTTTAATAATATAATATTCATTCAACAAGAGCTGTACATAAAAATACATAAGAAAACATAGCTCGACAATCTTGTTTTTAAACTTAT
>JAQGAV010000060.1:0-56338 GCA_034691345.1 Phasmarhabditis papillosa | reverse complement strand
ATTGATGGAGGAGAGGTCGACTACAAGGCTTTCGCTCACCTCATCACCACTGGAGCTCAAGATGAACTCGCCAGTGCATGAACAACAACTGCTCACCAACAGTACCAATCAATATGGGAACGTCGTCATCAACGTGAGAACTGTGGTTGTAGGGCTGCTTCTTGTTCCGATTGTCCTCAATCGGTTCGGTTCCGTCCTAAACATCCTCATTTCTCACGTTATGGTGTCGTCCTAACTAGGGTCGGTTCGCGGTCGGATCGCGCTCACTCGTTTCATTCCGCGCCCCCAAACTTCCCTTTCTCTTTTTATAAATGCTTTGATATGAAATTAAATTTTTTGATTTAACCTGCCGAATGGGGTGAGAGGCCTTCGTGGTAATTAAACCACCCGGGGATTGTCATCCCTAGGGTGGGTTAATCGCCCACGTAGGCCATCGGCCCTTGATGCGCTTCGACTGCATACCGCCCGACCCAATACGTCGTCCTAGCTTTGTGTCAATTATTGTAACTCAGTGTCCTAAACACTCTGTTTACAAATTTTGTATTAATTTCTACCTTGTCTGACTTGTGATTGGTACTGTGCATTTTTTTGACCATCATTGTAAAGATTATTCTTTAAAACGCACCACATTGCAAAAATTACATAAATGTATATCAAACAAAATGTGTTCATTTTATTATTCATCATCATACAGGACATAAATACATATGTAGATTCATGAGATCACAACTAATGTAGTTCACCGATGAAGGGGGTTTGATCAGCAGCCCAAGGTTGTAGTTCTCCGCTGGCAAGACGCCAGAATATAACACTGCCAAACATGTAGATGGCAACGGTGGTGTAGAATATAACATTCCATTCAGCTGTTGTCTAGATATATTCATATTATTCTTTTTAGCATTGAACTCGGTATTTTTATCCTAATTTTCTTCCAAATCATACTGCTTCATAAATTGTAAGTGGATGTATTTGATATTTTATTTTGTTGAAAGGTACATACTCCGTTCGTAACAATAGCTCCAACAAGAAGGGGACATATTTGACCGGGAAGTGTAGCCAATGTGTTAGAAATAGCCATCAAATGGCCAGCAAACTGAAAAATATATAATATTTTTGCATGTTTGTTCAAGTATTGCTTACTTGTGGGGCTAAATCAAGATGATTCACGGAGAAACCGGCCCAACAGATACCACCCAGTCCGATTGAAAGTGTCAAGTAGCCAGTTAGCCATGTGGGGTTTGTTGTGGTAGAAGCTAACACCAAAAAGAAGGCCTGTCCGAGAAAACCTAAATGAATGTTTTATTGGCATAAGCATTTAGTAATTTTAATAAGATTTATTTATCTTCTACTTTTGTTGAGAAATATGTAATTTATTGTATCTCAACGGCACGGCGTATTACAGCAGACAGCCGTGTTGTGTAGTGCTAAGCCAGCTTCAGCATCCAGGAACAAGATCTGTTTTATATAAACTTATGAGGGTAAGTAAAATTAACTAATATAAAGATATAATCGGTGTTTAATCTTATATCCAGTTTTCGAAAAAAAAAATCAAGTAATTGACTAGTATATGATAACTCCAATTACTAAGTATGTAGTTTTCTTAAATGTTATTTACCAGCTACGCAGAATCGTTTTCTGACAGTAAGAGTGTCCATATTTCGGTCTTTTCTTAAGTAATCCGCTAGTTGTCCGCCCCATACTAGAGTACCACCCATTATCAAATAAGGTAAACCGGCGACGAAGCCAACCTGCAATATAATTAGTAGTGTTCTAACTTTTATTCACCGTGTTCGATATAACTGTACAAAAACACTTTTTCTATAATACGTTTCAGAGTTTGTTTTTCATATATAGGATGTGGAACACTGTTGAATGGATATGCTACTTTAAACTACTTTTTGTTATATCATTATTGCTGTTGATTTCATCGTTCGCGGAAATGCGTTAGCTTTCGGCATGAAATTCCTGAGTGCTCTGCTCAGATCTCGATCTATCATCTATTTTCTTCCTGGGTGTCTCAGTTATGCCTGTTCTTTTTCTCTATCCCCAATATCCCAAGTATCTACAAACAACGGCTTTCCCGGTAGTGTTTGGCGTTGCGTAAAAGACTGTCAACTGAAGAAAGCCTGAGAGAGAAATCGGGGCTTTGAGCTGGCAGCCCACGAGCGGCGACGAGCAAAACGCAATAGCGGGGGAGTTCTCCCCGTCCCCAGCAAACTAGGGGTCTCGATTTCCAGAAAGAAAGCAATCTTCATATCTGAGACTATTCTCTCCTCAGGGATCGATAATTAGAAGTGAATACTATTTTATCTTAAAATAACTGTTTCTTTGATTACCTTCTGCATATCATAGTGGGCCAGATTCTTTAGAATTATTGGTAGCTGTGTGAGCATAGTGTAGAATCCCCAATTCTGACAGAAGTGAGCCACCATAACAGCCCATACTGGTCCGCTAGTCAGTATGCATCTCCAAGGAACTATCTGAATAAAACTAGAGTTAACCAAATATATGCTTCTTTTTTTAGTCACTCAACCCATGTTTTGCCACCTATGTTGCAGGTTTTCTTTTGCTGCCTTTTATGTGTCAGGAGGGCAGAGTTGATTTTTGACCACCGCGTACCCCAAGAATTCATATTTATTTGTGCGAAACGTTGTTTTCGTTTTATTTGCATGGATGGTTGGTGGCATTTGAAATACTCTCAACGGGTAGGAGGCTCTCATTTGTTGAAGTGTCAGTTGGCTCTGTGGAAGCATAAGAACACTTTAGCAAAATATCGGAGACGCACATTATACGTAAGACAAAGTAATATGTGAGGTGTAGCCTTATATATTATGTTGTTTAATAGAGGCTATAGTCTCTCAATTATTTTACTAGGCACAAGATTAAAACTTCTTCCCTATAATTTCAATGATTATAATCACAACTTTGCCGTATGTACAATATGTTGAACAACACCTAGTTAATTTTCTGAAACTTACATATTGATTGTGGTTGATGGCATCTCTATGTAGCAGTGTTAGTTCATCGGTTGTTATTTGGGGATCTTCGGAGGGATAGTCATATATTTCATTCCACCAACAGTAGCACCAACCCATTGCAGCCAAACCTAAACAGAATACATTAAATTATATTGATTACTTTCCAGTGTTATTAGAAAGCGAGACCTTGCCATTATTGTCCGCAAACCAATTGAGGGAAACGTGATCAGCTGTGGAAAGAAAAAAACTTACCAAACACATAAAAAATAGCGGGCCAGCCGAATGTTTCTCCAATGTATGCAGAAAGGGGCATAGCAATCACAGTTCCAAAATATGAGCCAGAAAATGCAAAAGTAGCTAGCTTAGTCTTCTCGAGAACGGGAGCCCAGTGACTCCACATTACATGCATAGCGGGGTAAGTAACTCCCTGAAATACACAGAAACTAATTTTGTTTTTGGGAATATTGCTTACATTATAAGCACTTTGAATTTATTCTCTGTACACTAACCTCAAAAACTCCTTCTAGGAATCGTGCTAAGATCAATGTCGCGTATCCTAGTTTGGCTAAAGGCGGCGTAAGGACAGTAAAAACGGCAGTACCTTGAAAAGAGAAGAAAAATGTTAGAACAATATTTTATATTTTAATAACTCACCAAATATTCCTATAAGGAACAGATTTTTGCCTCCATAGCGATGTGCCAAGAAGCCTCCAGGTATCTGTGTTATGATGTAGCCGAAAAAGAAACTGCCAAGAATGGCACCTTGGGTCATCGAATCCCAATTACCAAATTCCGCCGGAACCTGAACATTTCTTTTTACGGTCATACAAACTTATTGTTTTCATGATCAAAATGTTGCTCATGAGGCATTTATATTTTCGCTAGAATCACCTAAAGGTTTTCTACTCAACGGCGAATGTTAATCACAAAATAATTAAAGATTTCCATACATTATAAGTTCCTTAGGCTCACCCTTATAATAGTTCCATTGACTGTTTTAACTGTATCAGTTGTCATTTCTACAATTGCTACAGATAGATTTGCCCTCATTGCATATATATTGGCAAAGCCAAGAAGCGCCAAAAACGCCACATAATGTCGACGGGCCATTCGCCATTTTGGTGGACCTATATTAACAAAAATGATTCATGTGTTATAGATTTAAGGAATTTTCTTTAAGGTTTCAGTTTTCAAAGTGGATACAGTTCCAAACCCCTATACCTATGTTTAGTTTTCGCAAAATATTCTTCCTCTCAGATTTATAATCTTGTTTTTCTCTAGTAAACTGGCTCGGTGGGTGTAAATTCTCTTTTGAGTAAGAAATTGCCGGCAATCCAAAGAAACTGGGTGTGTAGCTTCAGCAACGCTTATTTAGCGGCTTTATTATAAATTTCTTATGACCGTTTTGACAACAAAAATAATATTCAGCTCGTAGGCACACCCTAACACATTTAACATCCAATGAAATTGCACAAACAGTTCCACCTAAGCTCGTGGTACTCAAAAAGTGACGCACTTTTGCGTACTCGGTTATAAATAGGTTTAAATATCGCCGCTTCCGCTGAGAATACTCACGGTTTTTCGCATTAACTACGTCACTATCATCATCGTCATTCAATGAAACTGGTTGATACATATTTCACGGATTCATTTGCAGAATACCCAAAAAATGTATGCAATATCGAAGAAATTCACATAAATTTCTCGAAATTAAACGCTATTTCGTGGTAACTAGAAAAAGAGTATTGGATTGTATTGGAAAATATGGCCAGATGTGGAAAGCTACATTATTTTTATTAGAAATATAAGTTAACAAAACATTAATAAACTATACAAATTGTTAAATTTTCATAGCGGTGGGTCAATATACGCGCGGGGGACGGTACACGTCACATTGTTGTGTTTTGTTTGGCAGGTCGACGCCAACTTTACCAAAGACTACCAATAAAGACAAATTAAGCTAGCCTTTTACTAATAATTAAAATATTTTGTTTTGTTTCTTAATCACCTACATTAAACACTTTTATTTGCCCTACTAAACTTGACCGATTGCATTTGTATTTGCATGTCCCAGTATTTATTTGCCGTCAATGCAAATTTAGCCTAAGGGCGGTATTTATGGGGGATTTTGAATACTCACCGAATGGATAGATAGATAATTATTTCAGCTAATTATCTTAGGCGGAAATGTGTGAGACCACACACGCAGCACTAGAATTTAGCAAAAAATAACATATGTAACATATGGGTACTCTCCCAGTTCCGAACTACAGCAAAAACGAGCTTCGCGTTCTCAAATTTATTTCACACGTGCATATTTATGAATTAAGATAACTTTTTATTATTCACCCTTCTGAATTATATTTTATAAACGAAATATTGTTCGGAAATGGGACAGTTAGGGAAAGTTCAGTTCGAAATAGGATGCCCTTATCATGCGTACATTTGAAAATTCAGTAGCATAAAAAACAATATTTGTTTATTCAAGTATCTCTAGTAGCATTTGTCTTGAGGTAGGGCTGCAAGGCGCAAAAGAATTTCATTGGAAATTCTGACATCAAAGTGGCCGCACGTGTGAAAATAGCAGCTGAAGAAGGGATAAAAAAGGAACGCTTTAGTAGTTAAAATAAACATCCAAAGAATAATCAAAACTTAGATAAGAGTATTTTTTAACCCCTCATCTTGTTGGAAAATTTGCTGAATTGAGTTTACTCTATTTAAAGGGAACGTTAATTGCAGTTTAACGAACCGATGTTACTTGATTGAAAAGAGCTAGCGGCTCTGAGAATAAAACAAACGAGGAATGAACTTAAAGAAGAAAATAAAAGTTTGAATCATATTACTCATAGTCAGTTTCTTAAAAGGTAGCTAAAATATGTACAGTTTTAATTTGAAGACACTTTATATGTTGTCGCTCAGTTGTTTTTATGCTGTAGCTTTCCTTAAAGTCAAAATCGTTCGTGTGGTCGCTATTTTTGTATTCAAAGTTTCTTCACACTGAAGTGGAACTGTACATATGGTTTGGAAGACGATCTCAGCTGTGCAGCAACGTTCAGCGGATGAGCTACGGTTTATCGAGCAAATAAACTTATTTTTTTAAAAGCTTGTTTTTTCGTTCTGAAACGGCTTGAAAACATTGTAAACTGATTGATCAAATCCCATAACGTGAGTGGAGAATAGCTTTTGTGACCAATTATACTCAGTATCATCCTCCCAATATAACCCCCTTCCCCAATAGGAGCCGCTTTCCCGTTACGTACCTTCTTCACCGCCTTCTGCGGCGGTTCCGTAGCTCTGAGAGCGCGGCAGCACCATTCCGCCTAGGAGCTACAGCTGCTTGCCTGCTAGAGCCTGCCACCACAACTGGCCAGTAAAAAGACGGAGTGCTCGAAATCGATGCCTTATAGGGGAGATGGAGCTTTTCTATTCTCATTTAAGCCACACCCCAAATGCCGTCGCCACCAAATTGTAAACATCCTCAATTACGTGTGAAAAGGTATTTGTTAAACTAACAATGCAGGAACTGAGTCATTTTGGAGTTTTGCCAAAAGGGTAGCAGAAAAAATAATAATATGCTCTATAACAAGAAATATTCTTCTTCGATGATTTGTTCAAGTTTTGGTAGTTGATAAATAAAATCATACATGTCACATAATTTGCTATGTGCATAACTTGTCATCCGATGATACTTAGGCCACATCTTCTTTAAACTCCATTTTAATTCAATATTTTCTTAGGGATTGCTGTATTCTTTATTTTCGTAGACTAAATTCCTTTTTAGAAGAGGTCTTCGAATTTCCATTACTAATTAGTGCTTAAGAAACATGATTTCATTTTCTTTGCTGTATCGCATTTCATTAATTCGACTATTTTGAGAGCGGCTTTACATTGTAAGACAACCTAAATCTGAAATTGCTAGGATTTTCGGCAGATTACCAGCTAATATGCCGGTTTTTTTTTTGAATTTGCTAAGACTACCAGCCTAAATATAGCGTAAATTGGGCGTTCTTTTTCTCGAATGCCGAAGCTATATGTAGTTCTATATAAAAAATACTTTCCAACGGCAATTCATCTAACAATTACTCCGATTCAAAACGAGAACTTTATTACGAAGGTCAAAATGCGAACACGAAAGATTACATGAAAATGATATGCTGTGAAAAACTGTAAAACAAGAATACAAAGCAACTTTAAAGATATTAAACGAAACCAAAATTATACAGACAATGATGATTATATATAAACTTAAAAGAAGGTGTTTGGCTTAAATGTCTTCATTAGTTCCGGATGGCAAGCCTTCGTTCTCATCTATGCCGGAACCTTCTGAGCTTGTATGATGTTCGGCTGCTTCTTGGGTGGTCTCGGAGTCCTCCATTTCTTCTTCACTGTCATTTAGCTTATCAGAATAGGATGGTGATGTTTCTTTGTCAACAGGAGGTAACTCAGCGTCTGAAAATGAATACCAAAATGTATTGTAAGAATTGTAATATTCTAACATGTATGTATTATTAATAACTGTAAAGTAATAAAACTTTGAATCTAGAGGTGACCTACCATTGTTCTTATCATCTGTTTCCGGAGGAGACGGAGTATGCTCCACATCAGATTCGTCTGAATCTAAAAGTACAAAGTTTTCAGGGGTTAAGCAGAAATAATAATGTTTTTACAAACATAGAGTGTTTATATAATTAATCTATAGTATACCCCTTAGCTGACAGTTAACTGACCCCAATAGTCAAACGGACTGCTATAGCTAATTCTGGGTCTTGGAGGTGATGGTGGTCTTTCTTCAATCTGTTTTTCTTCTTTAGGCTTCTGGGTCTTCTCCTGCAACTTCCAAGCACTTCTACGGGTCTGAACACCTAAATGAACATATTTTGTACATATAAGTTATAACCTAAGTTCTTGTTATAGAGTACGTTACATACAATATTGGTTATTTACGAAGTCACTTTTGTTTTAGTATACCTTTAGTTGTCTCGCGTTCTTCGCTTACAGGCCTTTGTTTTTCCAGTTCTCGCTTCCAACGATCCATATGCTTCTTTTCTAAAGTATACTTGGTTTATCTGTCCTAGTCTATTTTAAGTGGTAATAAAAATGGAAGATCCTTTTATAATAAAGTTTTATTTACAAAGTTTTATTTTAAGCTTATCAAACTAACTCAGTTTCCTCTGTTCCTTGTTAATGACTCGCGAGTTCTCAAACTTCTCCATGACGCAGGACAGATTCTACTTTGGCACGCAGAAATCTAAACAACTACAGACTTATACAGTTAATAATTGATTCTAAGAAAACAAAAAGTACAGAATAATGATATGTTTTGCTTACAAACAGTAGCAATTGGCCGATTACGGTAGGCGCTATTATGGTGAATTATTTACAGAGAAGGCAATAATTTCGCAGTACGTATGGGATTGCAGTGAGAAGTGGTAAGTATAGGCTTAGTTGCTATGGATACCTATTCTGATAAAGCAATCTGTGGAAGCATATGCCTCAATACAACTACATTCATTGCATCTAAATCTCTGTGGATCTATTACCTAACTGAATACGAGAAAAAACTGATAAACACGCGGTTAAGTTTAAGTTGGAAATAGCCAAAATATACGCTTTGTATCCGTACAATTGGGAATTCTTATGGCCAAAACTATACACAAAGTATTGAAATGCACCTGCTGGCAAACTGTGTAGACTTGTAAAGAAAGTATAAACAATAAAACATCTGTCTACTAGAATAGCTACAATAAATATTAAATAAGACAAACGAAAATAAACATTTAAACAGTTTAGTTGGTTACTTCAGGTTAGTTAAATGAACCTTCGTGACAGTAAAACGTCTGGATAAAAGGCCAAACGGTTAAAGCAATAATATTCTATGCGTTTCTTTAATATAAATGCCAATATAGTTGAGAGAATATCTTTTTAATTCATTTTAAAAGAAGAACCGTAATATTGAAGTGAAAAAAATGGCCCATGACTTTATGATATGCAGACATGCCTGTGAGACATAACATTGCAGATGGTTATATATAAAAAACAAACAAAATCAAACCATTCAATTTCAGCCAACAAGGCATATATTAAGATATTCAAGTTTATAGGAGTGTTTAGGTTACTGCTTTGTCGTTTTCACGATTTAGTGCTAAAGTTACGCTAGATTAGAAGCCAGCTCACGGGTGGTCAAATTTCTAACCTAATTAAGCATACAACTAAGTGCGAATTTGTTCCAAAACGAAAATATGTTCCCATAGTGCGGACAAGAATTTTTAAATTACCTGTGCTGCACAAGGGTACACTATTATTTGTATCTTTAACCTTATCTGAACTCTAATAACCGAATTAGTCCAATCCGCAATTGTCTGTAAAATAATATTTGTGAAAGACACAATCGTATATGAAAGTAATTCAATTCAGTACAAAGTAATTTAATATTTTAATTATGATAGGGACATAAGACTATTAATGTTTCTACTAGGTATCCTCGACGGCTCCAGACCGGTCGGTATTCATCAAGCCGCCCGAGGTCGCTCGGGTCTGATCGGAGGGGGTCCAACACCCCCAATTGCCACCCGCCATAAAGCTCGGGGAACGTCGCCCGTGATCATTTTCAGCCCTTTTAACAAAGAAAAACATAAAAATAAAATGAATTTTTCATTCGAAAGCATACATACACTATCAAGCCCACCAAGTTTCGGCTCAAAAACTGAAAATTTGTAAGTATTTCTGTTCCGAATTTTCAAAATAATTTTTCATTCCAATACTTTAGTTCGTTACGTAGGTATCTCAAAGTAATGTTAAACAAAGATAATTGAGTCGTTTTTCACCATAGTAAATGCATTCGCAACGGTCAGGTCAAAACAATGACTGATGCCTCCGAACAGACAAATAAATGAAATTTTATCTAATATCCGTAAACGAATTGATATATTTGACTAAGGCTGGTATATTTTAAACCGAATCGAAAGTTTTTTTTACAGTTTATTAAAGTTGCTTAAACTTTAAATTAAAATTATAAGATTGGTACTTCATTAAAACTATCCCAGCCAATTTTTTACTCGATTAAATCCTTTGGAAGCCTCGTTTTTGCAATAAAATAACCAAATAATGGGGCTGTCCTGTGCTTACAAGCTGACCACGCCCCCTGCCCGAGGCGGCCCGCGGACGACCCGGCCCATCCTCGTTTTTGCACTGACCGCCGCTTGATGAATACCGATTTCCAAGGGTAGCGCCCGGGCCGGGCGCCGGGCCCGTCTAACGCCCGCGGGCAGCTTTATGAATACGGCCACAGGTGATTTCTGCGTGTATATATGCACATTAAGAGATGTAGTCGACGGACAACGTTTATGCGAGTATACGATTGGGCTAGAGCGGCAAACTCACTGGGGAAGACTATGGTAATGGTACGCACTAGCTTACCACTCACTTTGAATTTTGCGGATAGTTTTATACAGAAAACTGCAGACAATAGCTTACAATTTTGAAATACGAGCCGTAATACTGAAGTGAGAAAGAATGGTCAATGATTGTTTTTTCCATTGCTTCATTATAATGTTTGTTGAAAAAAATGCTAAATAATACAATAGTAAAATAACATAGTAAGTAATAGCATTGGCATAGCTATGACATATAATGTAGTTTAGATCAATTGGTGCTGATATCAATGAATATGCTCATTACCGCGCTCATGGGGAATTTGGGGCAACGCACACATGTCTACCTTATTGCTATGATTGCCTACTAAATATTTGTATTAAAACATACTAGTTTAATATTATATTCGTATAAACAAATGTTTTTGCGAAAAATCTGACATTTTTTAGATTTCTAATTTTTCAATTTTGCGCGTACCCCATAGGGTGTCACCTTTAACATGCATATGCATAAGATTCTTCCGTCAACAAGAATACCAGTGCATATAGTCCGTTGCCGAGATACAGAGGCCGCTGGGATGTACTACAAGGATTCATGGGAGCATTCATAATGTGCTACATATTGGAAAATTGTAGCTAATGTGGTGAAAAGAGATACTAATTTACGTAAACTATCAGCATGGCAAGGTTGTTTATCTTAATATCATTTAAAACGAAATTGCTTGAAAGTGGACTAATTTAATGCGCTGAGCAGCTACGCCCTTCGCAACAACCCGAACACCAAACTCTCTAAACTATAAAAGAAATAGCAAAATTGGCAACAACTATTTTGAAGAAATAATATGAATATGTGAATTACGTTATGAAAAACACTGCAAATTAGCGACCGGCAGAACTAAGAGACAACTATGGAAAATTAAATCACACTCTTCACACCTAAAATTATATCCATTTATGTAGTTATGAGCAATCCCCGATAGCTTCAACTGCTCCTAAAAATATATCACACACTATTTGCTCCAATCCTTTATGTGCAATGAAGGAATCTCAACCTGGAAGTTTAACATGTACGTGTCAAAAAAAGAACAAGAATCTATAGAATCCTCATAACAATAACAAGAACAATGAACGTTGGAACATTACAAAGTATCAATAAAAAATACATACACAAGAAACACACTGCAAACTAGCGACGATATTCTTAGGGTATTGTGGTGGAGCTGACGGAATTTTTTGCGATTTCAGTTGTACAATTAGAAACGTGCATCAGCAGCCATGGAACACATGCGAGAGAGACTATCTAAAATACTATTGAATGAGGTTAAATATAACTAGGGTGTACATGAAGGCCGGTCAAACTGAATTTGTCAGCATACTCGAGTCGATCCATCAGAGTTACATCGGGGCACTGGTCTGAAAAATTTATCATATCATAATTATTAAACTTGAGGCAAAACGTACTGAAGTTAGCACGAAACTTGCCACATCTGGCCATAATTGATGGGACTTCGAAACGGCCAGCCAACTTTAGACAAGAGACCACATTCACATCTAAATCAGTTTGAATTTTTTCAAAGGCATTTACTTACTACTGATACTGATGTCACCATTTGGGTGCATCAAAGAGAGAAGAGCGTCGAATTCAGATAGATCGGCATTGTTGACAATAACTTCCTTTCCTCCACTCTCCTTTACATCGCCAAAGAATATGCGATCGAAGTAACAACTCCAATAGGCCAGATACTGAAAACGTAGAAAATAATACATAGCAAATGACAACATATAACTTAGAAAATAATATATAGCTTACATGTAAACGTAAAAGCGAACACCATTAAGCACCATAACTGTCATCTGCTCGCTTTGGGTTACAGAAGGAGTTATTGACACCCCAATCCCCTATGAAAAAAGAAGACCACTATGAAATTCCTATCAGTGTTGAAACTAACTGGATATACTGGAAATCCTTCATCATGATGAAGGCATTAACACGTAAATCCTCCAAGATGCAGTAGTTAAAGTGATTCTTGAAAAGAGAACAGTCATCTATTAATAAAGTTATTATTACCTCATTGCACAATATATCACGGCTTTGCCCGTCTACCTTCGAAAGGTCGAACACCTATTCAATAAAGATATACTCTAGAAATATTCAAATTAATTACCTGCTGCTTCACTTCCTCTTTCTCGTTGCAGAGATCGGTCAGCTGCAGTCGTCCGGATAGTTTTATTCGCCGGTCATTTGGCTTTTCACGACAACCTTCCATTTGCCGTCGACGGTGACCTTCACATGAGAAAACTTCCTGAAGAATTAAATTCGACATACTTTAAATAGGACGAACAAACCAAATTTAGTGATAGAACACTCGTTCCAATCCTTGCTTGGTAATCTCGAAATGGGTATCCATAGAATCGTGGACCTTGGTGGGAAATGCGCCATAGCAAACGCTCTTTCAGGGGAGACGATTCTCCAACATAAGTCCGGAATCGGAGGACACGCTCATCCGGAACCATAGAATAATTGTGTTACCTCTACATGGCTAAATTATACATAAGAACGAAGGCGCGAAAATAGCAATTGATTGGCAAGAAAAAAATTAAGTAAGAATGGCAATACTGCACCTTGTCTGACATCGAAAGATAACCTATGTAAACCCAGTGCACGCTCAGTAGAACTGCTAAGCCAGCCATCACAAAAGTTTACTTGCATACTGCCAAATAAATAATATGTAATCGTAAATGGGCCAAGGACGAGTTGCGAGATAAAAAATTAACTGCTTGCTTTGAATAAAAATTTATTAATAACAATGTAACAAAGAGATCAACAATATACCACTTACACCTACAATAACAGAGTAGCTAGACGCTTAGTTAACTAAAGATCTACTGTATTCATTACCTGCTCCAGAAGAGAATTGACCGCGTCAATTACATCATCATCGTCACTCACACATTGTTTCGTCTGATGAGGCTTATCAGCCATCTTTGATGCATCCTATAATCCCAATTCTTAACAATATATAAATGAGTATACCTCGTTATTCGATGCCACTGGACCATTGAAAACAGGAGGACAGACCCAGTTGTCCCTGTTTACCGAACTCTGCGTGACGTAAGCACGACCCTGAGAAAATAATCAATCTGTTTTGCAAATATAGTTGACGTACTCCATAGCTTCTTTTATGAACTGCTCTGCTAGATCGCTCAGAGAATTGCGGTGGTCCGGATGCTCGATATTGACCATACTAAAAATAATTTTTTTCTAAAAGTTACATACATGCAGTAATTACAGTAGAGTGCCAATAAGTGTCACCGTTGAAAAATCCATGATCCTTTATTTGATTGTGGTTGACTTCACGCCATGGCTAAAAAACTGCTACTTGTGATAATGAGCAAAAGTCATACCATATTTGCTATCAGAGGCCGTCTAGTGCAGGGAGGCTCCTGGAAGTAATTGCAATTTAATTGGAACATATGAAAATTGTCTTACAATGGGATTGCCATATTTGCTGAGCTCAAAAAAGCCAAATGAATTCTGGTTCTGACGTTTGGCTGCAAATTTCCGAGGAGGAGGCTAAAACATAAAATAAAAATTGGATTTCGTGAACAATGCGAACTGGATAATTCTTCTTGGGAGAATCAAAAAGTTGCAGACTCTCTGGAGTCCTTGTTGACCACGAGTTACTCTCAAATGAGGAAGAGCCTTGTGAACCCTGCAAATAAATCGTTATCTTTTTGAGCTAATTCATAATTTACCAGTGAATGCTGGCTCTGGGAATTATTGCACTCGAAAAATGAGCTTTTTCTCCCGACTCCTTGGTAATTCATATTCCCTGGATATCCTGAACATTAGATGATAATGCAATAAATAAATATACCACACCTTCCGGTGGATATGGCGAAAACAATGGCGGAGGCACTGGTGACACAGTCCAATCACCTGTCCAGCTGCCGTTGTTAGCTGCTGTGAATGGTGTCATCTTAACAGTGTCCATTAGAACACTAGGTGGAACCATACCTAAACGATCATTACACGGTGAATACATCATGGAATCTTACCCAAGTAAGAATTCAACGGAGAAGGGCGATCCATGAATGCCTATCAAGTTTTCAGATACTAAAATGGTCTAGTTGTTTATGACAACTGTACAGGAAGAATGAAGAAATTAATAACACATATGGTACACGGGTAAACTCAATTGGTAATACATATCTAAACAGCAACATGAAAATGAAGTTGTCGTTGAATACATAATGAATATTAAAATAAGGACAACTGCACTCGGCAATTTCACCATTCGAAATCATATTTTGGCAACTGGCCAGGCCTGTAAACGCAGGACACAACTTTATGGAATGTTGGTGCTTCACTATTTCAGTTCGTATCAAGTTTTCTATCGTTTGCGTTCCTTAGAAAAGTAGTACATTACTGAAATTGTATAGTACTGAGACAGGTACATCAATGCTGAAAACGCCCCTTTCCGACCATACTTGATATCTAAACTTATAATAAATATGCGTTTCACTATAATAGGCAGAGGTGCAAAAGAAAGGTACGATCAGATTTTCATTAAATTTTAACATTTTGGCGAGGATGATAGCCCATATTTATAGAATTTTAAATAAAGGGAAACTCAAAAACGTGAAATTTGTCCCGACCATGGTGAAAACCTTAGTTTTCATTGCTGAGTTGACCATCTTACATTCCCGTAGATGTCTTTTCTGGACACAAATTACAGAAAATAGCGAAGTCTGAACTAAATATTTTCCACTGGAAGAAGTGTTTTACGTACATTCAGAGAATTGTATATCTATCAAACTATTTAATGTACCTTTGTGTTTAGAAATTAGGAAAACAGAAATTTCCTTTGATTATAAAGCATATTGTCCGTGGACTTTTAATTCATCTGTCTTCCAAAGAAAGCTCGGTTACGTCCCCAAATTCTCAAAATCCATTTTGTAAATATTTTTAAAATCACTCACGGTTGTTTCTGTGGAGACTGCCTAAGCCATGCCAGCTGTTCATGGAAGTTTCTAAGTTATAACTTACTTCACCCTAATTCTTTCAAACTGGCTTAATTTGTAACTGCAAATACATGTACCGCAGACAGCTTGCTAACCTGGACCTATTGCAATAAACTTTGATTTGCTTCAAAAAGCCTGATCTGAATTATTTGTTTCACAAGATATTAATTATTTCCGTGCATTTCATTTCTTTTTCAGCAATTTGGTGGGGATTTGATTCAGTTGCTTGGCGAGATTGTGGGCCAAACGAAAATCAAAATCGGTAACAGAGAATAATTTATCTTAGCGGCGCATTCCATTTGGAGTGAGATCTTTAGTACACTGCAAATTATGAAACTCAGATTCAATTATACCTTTTGCATGTATAATTAGTTCTTAATCTCTCGTGTTAGCGAAACAAACTTATCAATATTTAATTTGATTTAAATTGAGAATGCCGTTAGCTTGCCTGCAAAAGTAGATCTCTCAATAGGAACACAGTGATTGTCATTGATAGACATATTCTGTATTTATTTTCTATACTTTTTTGATTATAAGATGTTTGATTGATCAGAATTTGGATTTAGGTTAATAATAGTAATGCTATACCTGGACACATTTTTTCCAACTGGACCTGATTATGACTGTTCGAATAAGACGCGCGATGAATGGCTGAATACGGGTTATCCAAGACCTCTGTTCGGTTCTATTGAAACCTTCTTTTCTCTATTTGCTACGGTATATAATATGTTTTGCTTGAGAATAAAACCCCGTTTTAGCTGTATTACATCCCTGTATTATGGTCGATGTGCGATAGAAGACTTTTAAAACAACCTTGTTACAAATTAATGTTTGTTAATGGTTGTGCCGATTTAAGTTAGTTTTTGTCAATCTAATCTAACTTGAATTATTTAGCTAGTATTATATCCTATTTTAAATTTTTTTACTTGCTAATAGATATGAAATTATCTGAGAAATACCTCGAATGTTGAATATGAAAGCTTAAGTTCTCCCTTCAGTAGCCTTATCAATAGCTGGTACTGTTTCGGGTTATGGCTTTGCCAAAGGCTCAGTCTATTGTTCAGACCCAGAATTGTTCGCAGCAGCAGGACGTATTGGTTTTGGTTAGTTTATTTTTTGTGGAAATAAGAAGGAAATAAGAATTTATTATTAATTTAAAATATTTTACAGGAATGTGGGTGATTTCCTGTTGTAACTGTATAGTTCTTAGCTGGAACCGTTTATCACTAATGTCCGGAAAAATGAGTTCGCTATTTGAAGGTGATGCTTACAGCAATATATTAACTATCTATAGTATTACAGAAAGAGTTGTTTACGCTTGGATTACGTTTAGTTTATGTGCAGGGTTTACGGCTATGTTCTTTACAAGACCTTTTCTGTTGAACACACATGTTGGGGCTTGGCTATTCTGTCCTATTATTAAGGATATAAACCAGGTAACTCAAAAATTTAAACAACAACCAGCCGCCTTTGGCGTCTTCGACGCAAACCGTCTAATCAAACAAACTTTTATAAACTTACTATTGCTACAGACTTCGGCTGCTTTGTCGCCGATATTGAAATATATCGTTCTAACAACATTTTTGAATGATTCTTACATTAACTGTTATACACTCAATAAGCCTACCAGACTCAATTCGGATGATCATAACTCCGCTTACAATGAATATTTTGGTATCAAACTTTCAGTATCCTATTTTTGCCCCAGTTTCAACCCCCATACCAAATTTCAGCTAAATCGGATCTATTTTTAGATCTAACAATTTTTCTCAATCTCTCAACTGTTTTACTAAAACATTTCTTAAACATTTAAGGAATACGATGAGCAACACTTTCACAAACTGAGCTGACCAACTCAATTTAAAATATAGGTTTCATTTGATAAAGTATCATGTTAGGCTTTAATAATTCACTCTATAATTTAGGAACAAGATCACATGACTAATCCCTATCACGCTTTAACAAATATAGTCACTGCTTGTATATTAACAGTTACATATACAATTCTTATTATATGTATTGTAGTAGAGAAAGTAAACAATAATATATCAATTAATTACAAAACATTTATGAACAAGGTATATATTTTGTTTATACTTGAGGGATCAGGAAAAACATAGTTTCTTATTCATTTTTATATGGGTAACTTAAATCAACGTTGTTTCGTATCAGTTTTGAACGTCTTCAAAAGAAATGTAAACTTAATTTTTCCATTTCCTTTTCAGTTGTTTCTTCAAATTGTAGTCATCTGTATGTCCACTGTGATTGCTAGTTATGTCTACCTTTATATGCAATATTTTCCGGCCCCGACATGGTTCTATCTATCCTCCAGTGCACTATATCTATGGCATCTGTGTAAGAATTAATACTCTTTTAATAAGAAACGAATGTTCTTCCGTACATTAGGTTTTCCTAAACTAGGAATTGAATTTTTGGTTTTGAAGTATGGGCAGCATGCACTAACGCAAAGTTCATTATAATGAAAAGTTGTTTCCAAATTTTTTTTCGGAAAAGTTCTTTAATAAAGGTAAGCGTTTACTAATCGTGCACAAACTAGTCTGTGTTTTTTCCTAAATTCAGGTTGCACTAAGTTTTTAATTTAAATTCCAATTATACAACAGGTGTTATTTAGTTTTACCGTGCATTGTATATTCTGTTCTTAACAATGAAATCAAGAACAATCTAAAAGAACTAATTGCTAGAGGAATATTGTCTAACTCTTATACAGTTGGACCGGGAGTCGGCAGTGCTTATATGGGAAGGAACAGTCAGAACCAGACTCAGAATAAATAGATAATCTTTGATATGGTTAAACAAAATATATTATAAAATGAATACACATTATTACACCTATATTTATTGCTATTTTAGAGTTACAAAAGTCGACTCTATAAAAGTGATTTTAAAAGTGATTTTATTTCCTGTAATTGCACATATCACGCAATAACTGGAGATATTTTCGGCGCAGGGTTTCGGCCTTTCTTTCCTGAATATTCTGAGCAGAGACGGCTTCTTTCTAACATTCAGTTTTCGGGTGCAAGAAGCATGGGACAAGTAAGCTCCTTGTCTTCCAAGCCTTCTGCAGCTACGTGGGAGACGAACCCACATCCTCAGATCTTTACGGATTCAGACCGCTGCTCTAACCACTAGGCTATGGCACCCTTATAACAAGCTTTCAAATTTCACTCGTGTTTATATTATGCACTATGTATATTTACGTTCATCCGTGAACTGAGCTCGTCAATTGAGTAGAGCGATGAACAAGCTTCTTTTGAACAAACGTTTGGCCAAGTTCCATAATTTCCATTTTGGTCTTAAAAAACCCAGAAATCCTGTTCTTAGACGACGCAGCGTCAGCGATAAATGAGCTGTCCATATTTATGAGTTCATTATTAAAATAAAGGCGTTTCCCGAGAATTAGATAAAAATCATTATTCTCAGGATAATCTTATAACTCACAAAGATTGTTTCCGATAATGAAATTAAATAGAAAATGTTAGAAGTTGCTTCGTTCCGCAGTTCCTAAGGTGAGCTTCAACTTCTTTTGAAATACGAAATGCATTTGGTTAATTTAGGTCACAATTCTTCCACTCGATATATTCTGGTTTAGAATGTTTTTCTTTCATGGAGTTCTTCCTCCATTCAACCTTCCGGAATATAATTGTTCGTTGAAATCATTTGATGAATGGGTGGCCACAGGAGAACAACGACCTCTTCTAGGAGGTGTATTGATGCTTTGCTGCTTATTAGGCGTTGTGAGTTTTTTTTCGGGATTTATATATTCATTTAACTTTTGTAGGTATTCTACTGTATTGTTTTGTATTGTATGCTAGATCCTCGACTTCGGAGACAGTCTTGTTTCAAGCTTATGTTCTATAATGGAATTGTGGACTTAGGTAAGGTTTAAACCTATTTTCTAATGTTTGACTTGTAATCATCTAACTTCAGATGCTACTGTTTTTAGATATACTACTTATGACAGAGCACTTTGCTCTAAATTGAGTTTGTCGGAGTTGCAAAGCTACGATATAATTAATTTATTTGTCTAGTTGCAAATAATTAGAATTTAGGTTCAATCATAGGTGGAGGTATTATTACCGGTGCCTTGTTTATAGATGGTTCTGTTTACTGTACTAGGCCCTATATCTTGTGGCCATTGGGCAGTCTTGGCTTAGGTAAAGGAAAACAATGCGAAAACACCAAGGACAATGTGACACAAACATACATATAGTAACTGACCAAAAAACATGAGTAGATTAAAGTTTCAACATCGACTTTTGCCTTACAATGGAACTTCAAATCAAAAAGTACCTGGTAGAAAAGTTTATATTACTTAGCGATTTAAACGACAGACAAGTTGCGGTACAGATTTTGAAAAATCTTACCTGTATCATTTAGCTAACAATTTGTAGAAACATTTAATCTTTGTAGGCTGCTGGTGTTCTTCGTGTGCCAACTGCATAACTCTAGCGATCAACAGGACTTGTGTTATGACTCGCCGAGGGAACTTTTTATTTGAGAGTAAAATAGATAATCGTTTGTAAACTATATTATTATTTAGAAAATGGTGTCTACTGTTGGATTTGCTTCTCAATCTGCGTGCTTTTCTTCGCAGCCTTCGGAACTCGTACGGCAACTTTTAATTCTAAAGCCGGAGCATGGCTGTTTCGACCTTATATTCACCCAATAGAAGTTGTACGTTTCTATTAGAACATAACAAAAAGTATTATAATTTCCAGGAAGTAGAAATTACAAAAAACTATTTTCACGCTTTCATCAACTTCATAACAGCTATTTCTATAACCCTAATATATGTAACCCTTTGTGTTTGGCTTTATATTAAAAGAAGGCAACTTAACCAACTAAACTCCACAATTAATGATAAAAGACAGTTTAGGGTAGGTAATTTAACATACAATACTACCATAGATTGTGAAATACAAATTAGTTTTATGCAATTAACAAGAAGTTTAAAGTGAATAATTCCTCCTTTTCTAAATTTCTGCAGCTGCGGAGTTCAACTTAGTGATGGCACAACAGTTAGAAGGCGGAAACTGTTTAATATTAATACTTGCTTACGGTTATACTTCAACTTTGATATTTTATATTATTTTATCTGTTGAGATTACTAAGAGTTAGTCTATGAATGTTTTTGGGGCAGCATTTTAGGTACATTCTCTAGTTAAGTATAATCATTATTTTTAGTTGTTAGTTCAATGTGTTTTAATATGCGTATCTACTGGTACAATTGCATATTCTTATGTTCATATACAGTTCTTTTCTGTCTCAGAAAGTTATTACATCTTTTCTACTTTCGGATTTATGTGGACTTCATGTAGGTTTCCTTTATACCGTCTTGTAATATCCAACATTATCTATTTTCAGTTGTACCTTGTCTTGTCTATATGACGCTAAATAGGGATATTAAAGAAAATCTAAAGAATATGTTACTGGGGAAGATAAATCATATTGAAGCCACAAATCAACGCTCAATTCCACGCTTCTCTATAAGTCTACATATGTAATTGTATGTATTTTAAGTAGATTTGTGAACTTTTGTAGTTTTCTAAGGAATTCCGCATTTATCTGCATAGTAATTCATTTCTATAACATCTATATAGTGATCTCTTTTATTTGATGATATAATAACCTTTTTGATGTGCCACCGTTATAATTACTTAAATCAGTAATGGGTATAACCTGGTTGCATTCAAAGATTTCTCACAGGCATTACTTCATTAAACATCTAGAGTCGTGGGGTACATTTACGTCTAACCTGGCTAATGTAGCCTGTGAATCGTTTATCGTTTTGCTATGTATTGATATTATAGTTTAAAGTATACGGTTCCATCGCTACTTCGATTATGGTATTAATTTTTAAATTATTCCCACTATTTACACCGATAGAAACCTTATTTCTGTGATTGGCTCTGATAATATAGTTGCTTATTTCATATGTAGCACACAGCGATAAAATACATTGTTTTGCGGATTTCTTATAACGTTTGCAAGCGAGCTTATCAAATCCACTGAAGTCATTGCTCCTATTGCTCAAAGAATACAGTTATCAGGATAGCAGGAGGTGTTTTTGTAAAAGTTACTCGGCTACATGATGTTCACCTCTTTTTTATTTCTACTGAATTCAAATAAATTAAGCTATCTTTAAGTCTGACGTTTCACTAGGTTTTGATCGCCTAATCTTAATGAAGTTGAAGTTATAGACAGTTTATAAAATATAATTTATGTATAATTGAATATGTTTCTAGTCATTTATGAATAAATAAAGTATAAATATGTGGTTCTGGATGATAAATATGCACGGAAGGAGTTGTTTGATGGTTCTTCTGGGGGTATTGGTGATGCTTATAGCCTCATGCAACTCATTTATTCTGTTAGACATAACATATTTGCAACCTTTGCTTGCCCTAATGAAATATCCATTGTGGTAGCAAAAACACGCATATGTGTTATAGAAAGCAACCAGATTGGATGTTAACCATTTGTTCTGCAACAACATTTTACAATAATAAAGTCCTTTCCCGATAATAAAACCTCTATTTATATAATTAACAGTATTTTCGTATTACACAGTGGCTATTCCCTGCGATTATTCTATAAATAATGTTTTGGATGCATTGCCGGTTGAGGAAAAACATATAAATGTTTACACGATTATGACATCGACCATATAAAGCAGAAGGGTGTGCATCGGATTTTTCGGCTTGTGTCCTCCGATTTCAGAAGCAGGAAACCACTCTTTGAAGATTTACACTACATCCCCGACTACTAGCTTCAGCTGTAGTTGTACAGTACAGCATGCATTCTACCGAGTGTCTTTTGAATAAATTAATCCCAATTGGGCTACCTATATATTGGAAGCATACTACTCCGATGATTGTCTTTGTAACAAAATAAAAGTGTCTAATTAGCTTTCTAATCACGTCTTGAGAGCATTTGGGGCTCATTTATAAATACAAACATGCATCTTATTCAGCTATGCGCTCCTCAAATTTACAAGTCAAATTAGCTTGAATTACTAGATGCAGTACAAAAAACCACGGACAACATGCTACATAAAGTGGTTTTTGCTTTTTAGAATAGATCGGAGGCACTCTATGAATATAGTTGCAATTTATGATAGCTTTGCAAGTTATAAGTTAATTTTACGAAAAGAAAAGAGCATTTGGGTAACCTATTGGACTGCATTTTACCGAATGCGTTAAAAGTTTAGCTATATAATTTATGAGTTTACTATAGTTGAACAATACTTTTAGACGAGCACAATACTACTTTAGTAACTTTGTTAACTTATACTATTATTCATCTTTACCTTATGAATTTCTCAAATCTATAAATTTGTTCATCCATTGTTCTTTCGTGATTTTAAATTAATATAATATCTACTTAAAACTTTTAGTTTACAAGTTACAAGTGTACAAGTTCGAAACCTGCCTTTTCACGCTTCACTTGCAAATTACTCGCAAAATGACGAAATATATATATATATATATATATACGTCATTAATCTTTAACATACATTTATATTTAACTACGCTAAGGATACACTGGAATTTTTGAATATTGTTTTTATGTTTTTCTTGTCACCAAACGCTTGCAACGTTTATTCAGGGTTAATGAACAATTTGGGTAAACATCCAAGAATCTGCAAATGGCAGACTTTTGTTAGTTCTCTAGATTGTTCTGATACAGGCTGCAAGAGTTTTGAGAAGGCTTGCGAACCAATATAAAATTGTACAAAGCATCGCTTATACAAGTAACAATACGCTATTGTTCGACTGCGATGTTGTACCTATGTTAATCGAATATGTATTTATTTAAGTAAATAACTGAGAGAATTGAATGCCCTTATTTCTTATCTCTTTTGCAATAATTCAAATTCCTTCAAGGAACTTTGATAATAGATATACATCTATTAAATAGTGGTGTCAATAGGTTGTGAGATTCATAATATTCAGCATCTAATTTCTGCATAACTTGGTTTTGGTAATCTTTCAGTAGTTAATATGGCTATTTTAGTGCTCATATAGAGCTATGAAAAACGAGACTCGTTAGAAGCAAAGAATATGAGCTCTATTTTATTGCTATATAGAGTAGTAGCCATAGAGTCAAACGAAACAGGAACCTATATCGTGCGTAGGGTATTATTGTTATTAAAGCCCAATTAGTTTTATTAGTTTTTAGATACTGCAAGCAATGAATTGCTATCTAGCTCATTTGCTCTTTAAATTTCGCTGTCTCGATGATCTGAAGTTTGTTCAACTGAATAATTAATGCATAATATTTATGTTCGCCTCGGCGATTTTTGTTTCTGCAAACTAGTAACGTTTGAGAAGAAGTCACAGAGTATGCAAAAAGTCTTTTTACTTGTAGCATTTACCTGACTATAGGGGTATAACTACATATAATCAGATTCAAAAGTAATAAGGCCGTACGCAAATACGCAGCATGTATACGCAAATAAAATACGCAGGCCCGTTGCTCAAATTTTCGGGCCTGGCCCGGCAGCCCTAGTCTAATTTATAATTTTTAGCGGATATCCTTCAAAAAAGTTAGTTTTCAGTGCTATTTTCTGGCGTTAACAATAACTAATGCAACAAGCTTTACCTATTCATGTTTTTTGATACTATTTATCAAAATATACCTAAATCAGTCGATTTTTTTAATAAAAATTATTCTTGGGCCGACTTTTTTAATCGCCCGTGCCGGCCCGTGAAATTCACAGCCCTGGGTAACATTGACTTTTGTACAAGGAGGATGTAGAAAATTTAAATTTCCTTACTTGATTGTAATACGTTCAGAAAGAGGTTTCAGCATTTGGTAAAGTTCTTCACCTAACTCGATTCCGTGGAATAGAAGTAGACCAATTTGAGAGCACTAAAGAATTAATATTATATAGTCAGCGCGAAGAGTAATGATGGAGTGTTGCTTGCGTATTTTTAGGAGAATATTACGTAAATTTTCGTTTTTCCACGATTTTCCTAGCCATTTTTAACGAGATTATTTTCCTACACTTCATCATTACTCTCGGCTTACTATATTTTATACTGTTTCGATCCTTATGCAATATTAAAATATTCCTATAACAATGTCATTGGGTTACTTCGGTTATATTTTTCTTTGTCTCAAAGTAGCATTAAACCATACTATAAGTGATTTCGAGAGACTATGGGTAAGTAAAACCCGGAAGCGTTTGAAAATATTTCAAATCTCCTCAAAGGTTTGTTCACTCCAGTAACTTACATTGCTTAGAATAGCAACGACAAACTTATTCGCATCGGAAATTCTAACATCAAATCTCTCTATTATTCCTATGTCAGTATCATTTCGAAGGAGAAAAGACATTTTAAAGCTTCCAACTTCCGAATTCTCTTCATTGACATAAAAGAAACTGAAACATATATTAATAAAACTATTTATTTATTATATATGTGTGATCTAGGTACACAGAGACAACATATTACATATGCTAAAGTATTTAGACTTGTGACTTTCAGTAGTCCATTGATACCTCATTTCATCCACTTCAAATTGATAGTTGCTTATAAGTTCCAAAGGATTATTGAGAGTCTGAAAAAGTTTTGTGATAAGTGGAATCCTTTTAAATGCTATTGGTTATAACCTAATAAAAGTATAATAACATTTATGTTATATTATATTACAGTTGTCGGTTGATTAAGATAAAGAAAAAGATATGTATCGACAAGCATCTCATAGTGATATTCAACTCCAAAGAATATATGTTCTGTTTATTAAACTATCATAAAAATAAAATTAAACAATATTAATACTTACTTCTTCAAACTTTTCAAAGTATATCTGTGTCACAGTACCGATAACATAGTGAGGAATGGATATTATATTAGGATCCCCGATGCTATAAATTAAAAATACTCTCTGACGGTTACATAGCAGATAATAATGTTCCGTAGCAATTTTATTTGTTTTGAAATACTCGTACTTAATAATATACAACAATATCTAATGATCTCGTTTAATAAGAGCGATGTTTACCTTGAAATATCAATCGCATATTCAGCAGTTACATAATGCTTCCATACGTTTAGATTGGCTCTCATGTAACCAGGCAATGCTCGATATTTGCTCGCTGTATCGACCTGAAGAAATATATTACCATTCATTTTGTTAAAAGTATTAAATTGTGGGTCCCGATCTCCCCATTTGAAACTGATTATGTGTTGTCTTACATAAAAAACAAGATACTTTTCTCCATTCCAACTGCAGAGGCTTATTTTATTTAGTTCACTGTAATGTTCTCTATGGTAGACAATGGCATCTTCGAGTTGCTCATAAGGAAGGATTCCGAAAACTGATGTACCCGCATGGTCGATTTTCTAAACGAAATAACTGAAGTTATAAGGCAGTACACAAATAACTAACTAAAATGTTAGTTTTTTTTCTCGTTTATTCGTCTACTCGCAAGTAGTAATTCTGGATATTTTTAACGAGGATCACGCTTCCGAAATTCAGTAAAGTATTTTTCGTGTGAATATACTAACTACATCACGATACCATCCATACAACTTTTAATTCACTTAATGATCATTATTTTAATTTTTCCTTTTTGGAAAATATTACTCCACTCTTTTTCGTATAACTTTAACATACATATTCGTATAATTAAAATAATCCTCGATCATATAAATGAAAAAAAAACTAGAACAAATTTTAAATTTGAAAACTTGGCTGGCCCTGTCTAGCTATTGGTAATGAATATTTAACCTAACCTCAAGAAATTCCGAAATTCGCTTAATAGTGAAATTGGTATGAAAACCATTCAACCTGAAGGGGTCATTGGTTTCTTCAAGAAAATCATCGGTTACATAGTCGCTTCTCATTTCGTCATTTATTTCATTGGTAGTCCATAGGCGTATGATGTTGTAGAAGCACATCATTTTCAATGTCTATATAAGTTTTATAAGTTTTATTTATTATAGTACTAAAGTTAGTATTAACATAATACAAGTAGGGAATGTAAAACGGACATAAAACAGCCTTACCAGAAAGCCCAAGTCTAGTAAAAAAAAGAAAACTTGTCTAGAAACTCACTTTGCATGTTATTAACCGGTCGGGGAACCTCACAGAATGAAAACGGACAGTGTTCAACTTAAGAAATTTCAAGAATAATGGCAATGTAACTGTCATTGAATTTCCCCAAAATTCAATCTCCCTAAATGTTACATTATTGTTTTTATTCAAATGTTTAAGTGCTAACTGAATAATAACTAATATTACCCTAACAAATAAGGTAAAGATATGTCATTACTTACCCAAATCTCACTTTCAACAAATGACGGATAATTTTATCAGTTACTGTTACGTTTGACCATTCCAACTCATTAACCGAACGACACTAAAAATTGTATTTATATTTAAAACATAGAAAATACATATACGTATTAGATATAGACAAAACTATTAAATCAAAGCTACATAATTTTAACAACAGACGCCTAATTTAATTCTTACTGCATATACCGTACCGTTATGTAAAAATCAAGTTGAAACCAAACCAAGCACTTACCATTGAAAGAAAACGTATTATTTTTGCAGTTTTGTGCTCATCTTGTGGGTCAATTTCAATCTGACGAGTTTCGTATCCGTCGACAGCCAATGATAGCAGAACCTTTCCTTCGAACATTTGAATTCTAAAACATTTGAACATATATTTTAGATGGAATAACTTGTATGCTTTTTGGCTAAGACAAGTTTAAAGTTTAGAAAATAGCTTATTTTCCTCTCAGACTAGATTAAACCTACGTCACATAGTTAAAATGTAGAAGGGCATTGTTCTTAACTACATTGTTTGCTTTAGGACTGAGAAGTGATAATTCAGCCAATTGAGTTTCATCTAAGAAAAGACCAATGTCAGCGAGTACTGAATGTGGAATAACAGAACCAAGCGGGCCAAACATGACCATCTGAAGTTAAGAAATAATATTTAAAATCAAATTTATAAAGAAAGAAAGTTTCTAATTCTTAATTAAATGTTTATAACGATAGTGAATGCGGCTGCCCTTCTGAATGCAATAGCACACAAGTGAAAGGTAATCAAACGCTAACGCTGCAGTTTTAAGTTAAATTTCATAATCTCGTTGTCTACGAAATTATCATTAGAGCACATTTTAATACCATGTGTTATAGAGAAATATATTAGAGACGCCAAATCATTATTTTCTAGAGTGGAATTCCGTATATCATTCAATTCATTCATATTCAAGGAAATATGTGCTGAAACTGATATGGTAACGATAGCAAATAAAGAAAAAAAAGAGTTTTAATTTACTTTAAGAATTTGAATGAAATTGGCATAACGTCTCAATATTTTAGAGAATGGATAATACTATAAAGACTTCATTTATAATGAAGTAAATATTTTAATAGTAAATTGAAAACACTAATGCTCTGGTTTACCTACTGAAAGAGAGCACAAATTAAATATACCATCGATTCTGTTTCTTTGTTTGATGATATTTCTATAAATAAAGATGAAAGCGTAAACCTCTTTGAAATCCTACTTACTTAAAGTTCGTTCTACGGTTCCTCTGTGTCTCTCGGTAATATTTTTTTGTGTTTAAAACCCGATTTGGTTGAAATATGGTATGGGGGTAGGAACTGGGGCAAAAATAGGATACTGAAAGTTTCATCCAAAAATATTCATTTTTAGAGGAGTTATGATCATCCGAAATCCGGATTTCCCTAAGCAAGCTCTCTTACATCAACAACAATACATGTTAACCGGTTATAGAGGTTCCGGATTCTAAATTCTAAATATCTATTTTAAGTATTCTAAATATCTATCTAAGACCCACTTCTCGGTACCGAATCAACTGAAAATAATTCTGTCAATTAAAAAATAAAAATAATTTTTTTGGGAGATCCGATGTTCACTTGGTTTGAAGGTTAGTTTTCACTAATCTCTCTAGTTCCCATTCCATCTGTGAAAATGTAAAGTTAAATCATTTACATAATTCCAGAAAGCTAAGATTCCCCCACTCCCTATTACAGCTCCCAGTGCATGTAGAAATGTGATAATAGAACTTGGGAATTTGAAGATCAAACATGCATATAAGCAACTTCTAAAGGTTAAATCTTGCATTGAATCGTTGTATTGGTTGCGAAGTTTATAGAACTGAAGGTAGTTTAAAATGCAGAAAGTGTGACAACCAATATTATATAGTTTTGTAAGCTGATTTAGAAAAGAAAACACATATTTTCGGATATCGCAGATCAGTTTCTTTAAGGCAAAGTTTTTTTCCCATTCTTTCTTTATTCTCCTGATTTTTGTGATTTCAATAAATTCAGGCACTGAATGGTTAGGAACAAAATCTTCTATAAAACATCTCAATGAAGTTATATAATATGTACAACATATAAAAAAGTTTTATTTTTCGATATAACATGAGATTTGTATACCTGTGGTTCGTCTTGTTCTACCTTGCTCTGTTTGTTCATGGTAAACCAGTGCATACATCGTCATCTGCTGATAATGAAGTTGTAATGAAAATGAAGCCAATGGTTCCCATTGTGTTTGCCCCAACTAAACAACCAAGATCTAATAAAAAGAAGCTTAATTTGTCTGCAACAAGTAAAGGAATACCGTCACCAGGAAGTAAAGTCAATACAGGAAAGCTATCAACCGAAGAAAATGTACTACTACAGAAGAAATGCGGACACTATACAGGTAATAAACTAAGATTATAACCAGAAAAGTGAGCCGCCCATTTGAATCTTTGGTTAGAAATTCTCCCCCCGTTTATTTTAATGACATTCTACTCCTGGATAAAAGTTGTTCAAGGCCGTTAACGAATAACTAAATCTAACATAACAGAAAGAAAATGTTAAATGTTTACAAAATATGTGTATTTAACTATCACTACAAACTTGTTTTCTTTCACACTCAATTACTACTTGTTTTTAGCCGCACAGAAGAAATCCATTGGTAGTTTGCAGTCTTGGAGAGATGAAGCCCCGTGGGTCGTTTCGATGGCATTCGAAATTACGGATACCGACGCAGCTGGTGAGTCCTATATTTAAGTTAATAGATTACTAGCTTGAAATACATAACTGAATATAAAATAAAATATATTTTAGGCAAAAATGACACGTATACAACTAATTATTGTTCTGCAACGCTGATCAGCGACCGTCACGTTTTGACTGCATGGCATTGTTTGGCAAGTTTGTAAGTGTTACGATACAATAACTTCTATTTCCGATGTACCAAAAACATAATTTCTGTAATAATTTGCAGGAGAGAGGAGGTAATGTATCGTCCAGTTGAATACGATGAAGATATCGATAAAGAAAAGTTGGTTTCGATTAAAGTAAATGAATTTATAACTGTTTACAGAATGAGAATAATTGATGGTGTTCCATATGTGCCTACAGATATAATCCAGGAAGGAGAAAGGTATGTTTTTAGATCGCTTATTTGTAACTTATTTTTGTAAAATAGAGATTGCTTTTTTAATTTATTCGGACACATACCACTTTTTAGTACATTCGACAATTTTCGTTTTGTGTTTGACGATGATTGTGCCGCCGAAGCGACTAAAGCAGGTTGTTCTGTCGATGAATCTATAATGAGAAAAGCAGTTAAGGTTAGTAAAGATGAATAACCTACTATAACAAAAGTTGTATAATACTACTATAATATACAGTTGCATATTTCATATTATGAAACTAAATGATGAGATTCTACTCAATCCCAATAAAACTTCAGAAAAAATTTCACTACACTATCTTCTAGAATTCACTTAGGCAATTTCACCAAAACTAGCTGCAAACCACCTCAAACACGGTCACATGGATTTGGTAGTCTTTGAGCTCGATGAACCAGTAGAATTTAGCCGCGAATTGTATCCGGCTTGTCTATCAGGTATTTTTAAAAGGGACCTTGCTCGAGCAACGGTAAACGCAGGAACGCCAAGAACGTATGAGTACAAAAAACAGTGTTTTTTAACAATTAGTCAACTAGCATAAAACAATTTACACTTTTTAATTATATGTGAGTATTGCCGAACTGGAAATTAATTTTTGCAAATCGTTTATATCGTTTTGAAAATTACCGCCACGCCGGATTCGAACCTGTGATCTCTAGATCGGCAGACAAAGTTGCACACTATTATACCACACGAACATACCGCAATTCAGTCCGCTTTTCAAAATTGGGGCACCAAGTTACTACAATATTTCCGGTACTTGATAAACGATTTCTTGCTCTCAATCTATACAAAACTGGTTAGGCCAGAGAGCATTGTTTTAGGCGCTGTTTTTTTCATAAATAAAGTTTCCATTGAGGTTCAAACTTCGCTAAACTAAACTAATTGTTGAAAATCATTAAAACTTTAAGTACTTTAAGCGTTCCTTTGTACCGTTGTCCACCACTGCTCTAAATAATAACAAACCTGAAGTTTTCAATCGTCTGAATTTTAAATATATTATCTATTTTTCAGAAACTCGCCCTAAGAACGAAGATATTTTGCACCTGTATGCTTATGGAAGTAAGAGTTTATATGGTCGCTGGTAAATTGTTTGTATTTACAGCCGATCGACGTGATACAGAATCCAAAGAAGGCTCACTTCAGCATATATCAGTCACCAAGTTGCCTTGTTACAGAAGCATTGGGCTAGACTCAATTTGTTTGAGCAGCAATGCTCAGCGTACCGCCGAGGTAAGAAAACAAATTGAATAAAAAGTGTGCTAATGTATATATTATAGGGTGACAGTGGTGGTGGATTTGTTTATAACAAGAATGGTCGAACCTATGTAACTGGTGTTGTCAGTGGTGCTATTGAGATAACGGAGAATTATAAAGAACATCATGATACTGCAATAGCCCATCATTTACATTGGATATGTAGTCATATTGGAATTTGTGTAGATGAAACAAAAACGGAACAAATTTCTACTTTTATTAATACTATGACACCTTCTAAGTGAGAATAAATCAGTTATTATGTAGTTGTTTGCATGTTCAGGCGAAATTTGTAAGCGTAAAGTAAGAAATGCGAATAAATGGAGCTTTGTCACATTACAGGAACCCATTGCCTCAAACACGATATAATCTTTTCTCACCCCTTATGAGAGAATAATATAATATTGCAGTGCAACATAATCAGAAATCTTGAAAAAGTCCGTTTCTCTCAATCGATATTCACTTCTCACGATATTAAGCAACTTTATCGAAAAGCTGCTAACATTAGCGCAGTCTATCCCTAACATAATCCACGAGGAACTTTGAAAGTTTGAACATCGTCAGTGTCCGGTTATTTATGGCATTCCCGAAAATTCAGATTCTAAAGGTGTTGTCTATTGCATTCTTTCACTTGCTTACTTTGCCCAGACCTCTAAAGGAAGGTCCGAGGCCGGACACCGACGTGGTAATAAACAGACAGCTAACGTTTCTCGACTGGCCTGAGGCCAAAACCTGTGAAATGTATGCGGACCAACTGTTCCTAGAACCAAATTCTAGGTTGAAGCATACTTAAAAACCTTTAAGGTAAGAAGTTTGAGGCTCTATAAAAAGGCGAGGGGTGTACAAAAATCTCATCCGTCTATCTTTTATCAATGGGGCGCATCAGAAGCAGTAGTTAATGCAAATTGCCTATTCATTTAGACTGTTGCACGATTCCTAAATTTATTTTTCATCCCATTTCTATTCTGTTGATGTCATTGAAAAGAGCAAAGTCGGATCATACCTTTTACGGACCGGCCCGGGCCGGCCCGCAGACCCAAATTTTCAAGGCCCGACCCGGCCCGGCTCGGCCCGACTACCGCACTTTTCGACAGGTATGAGTCGGATCTGTGCGCCTGAGTTTTTTCGAGAAATTTCTTTGCGGGCCACTCTTGTTTAACTTTTGCCCTGCTCACTGTGTAACCTTTATTCAGCTTTTTTGAAAATTTTCATTTTTTCTATCCCCCAGATACCTTGGTCCCCTGTGGTCCCCGGATAATTTGGTCCCCAAGATAATGGGCCCTTCCTGGGTCAGCCGTTGCCACCCCTGCCTGGCCACGACCTGATGCGACACTATTTATTTCACATACAAATCTTCATTTACTGCAAAAAATTTTGTACATCTAGCCTGTTTTTTGGTAAATAACATAATTGCTTAAGAAACATTTATAAAATATCATGCTGGAAGCTACTTTTTGCTTTAGTGATCACGCTTGAGCAAACCTTTTAGTGGTGCTTAGATTGAGCCTTTCTAACTTGTGCAGGATGGAACGTGCTAATCGTAAGTTTTTCATTTATGCAATATTATGGTGGTTGATTGGTTCACCAAAACAGAGTTACGTTATTATTGTATTTTTCAGTTGAAGCAAAACACGCCATTCACAAGAAGGTATTATCTAAATACGAGGATTTTGGAATCCTTACTTACTTCCGATTCGAAGTCGAACTGAAGAAAACTTTTATGAAAATTAAATGCACTCCTAGCAAAATTTACTCTGCTATTTGCCGCTCAATTTGTAGTGAATTGTCGGAGGGAAAACTAGAAGCATATGGTATTTTTAATGGACATATTCTATTTTATATTATCGTTATTAAAGGGTGTTTTATGAGTTGTCGTGTCAAAGAAGATCATGGATACCTCATGGATTCGCCATTACAAAATGTTACTGATGATATAGGTGGATCAGCACCAACATTATTCGAAAATAACGTAAACGAAAGTGAGCTACTGGGAAAGGTAATTTTTTTTCATTATTCAATAAATAGCCGTTTCAGTTTACCCTGGAACTTTTACTAATGGATGAAGACAAATTTGGTATGCTAGTATTTTGTTATATTTTGTCTTATAGCAAGTTTTAGATGATATGCCACAGCTGTTTGACGGATATGTTACAAATATCAACCGCAGATTAAAGGTAATTGAACGCGAACTCGTTGTCTTTGAAGTGCGACAACATTGTTCATGGAATGCTTCTGCGAAATGATATTATAATGGCCTAGTTAGGCTCGTGCAAATTGTATACTGTCGCAAAAAAAACTTCCAAATTATCATTTCAGGATTTCCCCGACACCTCAGTTGAGGACAACATCAAGAATGCCCACAAATGGCGTAAGGTATCTATTATATGTGCATGAGTTCACACCTTTTTTTAGTCAATCTTGCCAAAATGAAGTTAGTTGATAAGTCTGCCCTTAGGGATATAGAAAATGATGTGGCGCCAGACGTTGTTCCGCCATGTAGTGGTTAGTTATCACGCATCGTACGCTAGTTAATTACAACTATTTTCAGGTGGTCCCATCATTCAACCAGTCACATTCCCGATTGCTCGATTTCCTCGGAAAGGAAAAACTCAGCAAATGTTTGTTGAGCGATACTGCATCGCGGTTCCTCCACCGCCTGCTTGCGGTTGCAAAGACCGTCAAGGACTTGTCGCTGTTGTCGCACATAACGTGTTCAGACGATCTTGTGCCGCACTTTTGGAGAGAAATACTCATACGATGTTCGAATTCCTGACACATGATGGTCATCGTATTGTTTCGCGACTCCGCAGACACGACAAGAATCGAGCCGCCGTGATTGCATCAGATGTTATTGCAAGCGGCCTTGGACTTGAAAACTTATTTGGAATGGTAAGATACGGGGTAGCTGGTTGGAATTTACATTTTTCTTCAGTGTGTGGTGACATTTTATGCTGTGGAAGTTCCTGCATTTGGTTAGTTTTTTTCTGGAGCTCTAACATTCTATGACAATAATATAAAAATACTTGTTACATCACGGAGTGTGGTGCATTTAACTATTTACAGCGTTCATAGCTAATTTTTCAGCCTATGCGAAGTATGCTCAGGCCCGTCTTAACTTCTTACGAAGAAGCCTCGAGGTTTTCATCAATTTTGCAAAGATTGAATACGCTATTGATTTAGGGAGTATTTCGGGTGTTGGACAAAGGGTTGCTTGAAAGAATGAATCATATAATGCCTTCTATTCTTCCTTTTGGAATTGGTCTTCATAAAGCAATTATGTTAGATGAATGTACCGAGCCGCTAGAGAAAAATTGCCAGTGTAATAGTGAGTTGATTAGAAAAATTCGTTTGTGCTTCAAGCGACTACTACTCAGAGTAATTTGTTTTCCATGTGATATTAGTGAAAATTGTCAAATTTTAGTGTAGATAATGTGTATATCATACATCACAAGCATATATAGATATGAATTTTTTAACTGTCCCGTGTGAGTAGTCTGATATCTGCCTCATAATATATTCATTTACAATTTACAGAACTCCACATATCGGATTGTTGTATCATGGGCGAGTTCTCACAAGAGAAGAACAAGAATGTGATGATGGCTCGTTTGCTCATATCTCCTACACAACTGTACGTCCAGTTAGCTGCTTACTTCACTGCATTTGATATGGCTGCCGACTTATACGCTCGAATAGCATATAGACTCTCCCAGAATACTTTCTCCCAGTCGTTCGTTGTCGGAGCGAACCTACTTTTCCAAGTTGACGTCGGCCAGAAGTGTTACTGTTCTCAGCTTAGACATCACTCTGATGTTCGACTAAACAATCTAGCATTGGAAATATTTGGCACAAAGCATATCGAGAGTCCTAAAGAGGTTTGTAAAGCATGGTGCTCAATCAGGTTATGCTTTTCTTAGATTGTTATCACTGTTTATCTGGTGGATATACTGAGGTTTGGTTAGTTTTAATTATCAACGTGGCTCTATGAAAATAGCTAGTAAGTGCTACATTGGTGTTATAACAACTGGTATTAACCACTTTTACTCAAAGATTTTTCAGCCACAAACGAAAAGGCTCGCGAATGCCTTGAAATATACAGGCTCAGTAACTTGAACGTTGTTCATGCGGTTAGTTGAATATTTTAAGATCATTTATTGTGTGATATTTCAATGTAATGCTCCAAAAAGCTTAGAATATTCTTTACAGGATAAATGTCTCGATGCCGCCAATACTAGAGGTCTGGTAACCGGTAATGATGCAATAGCTGCACTTGAAAATTTCAGTAAGGACCAGACAAGTTGTGAATATCTGTTTTTTTTAACTTTTTATATTTCAGGTTTATCAGAGCAGAAGATCAAAGCGTCCACTAGTGATTCCCGAGCCCAAGAAGCCAGCTTTGTTGGCTCAATGGATACCACTTACTTCAAAATGGGGTCCAATCTTGCAACAATGGTACCTTTCTCGAGTTTTATGTACGCAGAATAGATTGCAAGAAGATTAACTAGGATTTCTTTTACTATCGCTGCCAACCCACTTACGCTTACCGGTCCTCAACGTTACATATTTTTATTTTAGGCTTCAACCGAACCAGTCAATATTGGTAACGCCTACAAGATACATTCTACCAGAAGCATGCGGAATACCACAAAAAACAGAATCCTAGTGTTCAAAATTGAATTGAACAAGGAAATTTTTGACCAAGTTCGCGACGCGAAACTTCTTGTGGCCAATGTCTGCCTCTACTTAGCTGGAATAAACGGGATTCTCCTTCTATCAGGAAAACAGGGGAACATAACGCTCAAGTTTTCGTATGGAGCCATTGACGTTGAAGTCGTTTTGAAGGACGATGATCGCTGGAATCCACTGTCTTTGAAAAAAGAAATATTCAGGAATGTTTATGCAAAATGTAGATATGTTGAACAGGTATGTCTAATTTTGTTTCAAAGTATCCTCAAAAGCATTTGCTCCCAATGGGGCGCCTCGGATATTTGCTTGTAATGCTCTGGTTAGCAGCTGCATGACCACACATATTGGATGATATATACTGTTAAACTGCGTACTAGCCGGTATAATGCTTTACAACTAAACATGATGTTCTAGTTATATTTGCATCAAGTTGGGTCATTACACAAGTAACCCTAGTAACTCGCAAAGTACCCCTTTTAATTGTCGTAAGGTGTCCCTTTTAATTGTTGCAAACTCTCCTTTTGTCAAGTTAGACGATACTTAACTATATGTTTCAGTTTCAACTGAAAATTCACTACAGTGCCATGTAGCTTAGAAACTCACCTTCCTAGTTTTTATGGTTGTCTCTTGTTTGTTTATTTCGCCTATTTATTGTTATTATACTTTGTCGTTTACTGTTTTGCTTATGGTACCTGCACAATTTCATGAGTTTTACTATTTTTAGTTACATTTATATTGATTGAAATTTTGGAATAAATGGTGTTGGACATAAGTTTATTAAATTTGTTTTCATTTCGCAAAGAGGCAAGGTGTCTCGCAAATCATCAAAGAACTGTTCCATAATCGTTTATAATTAATTTCTCCTGGGTGGCCAACGACCTAGAACGTGTTTTTCGTGTTCGAGTTACGTTTTTGCTTTGACAGGCGACCCGGGGCTGCTCAGTCCTCTAAGAAATATGAAATCGACTAAAGGAGTGTTGCTCATTGGTAAAGGATGAGGCCATGCTATTGGACGGCGTTTTCAAATTCGTATATTTAAAGCAATATTTTTAGATGTCATCCGAATAATTAATTTGGGATGTCTACATGGACTAATTTTAGGGTGTGGTAAATTATTCCAAGCTAGATATCCCCTTCAAACTTTCTTTAGCTTAACTTTATTAGATAGAAAATTTGTTCACACAGAATCGTAAGTTATGGCCGGTTTGCCTTCGAATCGACTACTGTTGGTATTTGTTTCGTCTATTCTTTTCTCACCTTCATTTGGACTGAATCCATTTTGACCACAGAACATACGTGCCGTTGGAAGATTTCGAGGTAAGTGTAAATTGTAAAAGACAATCTCGAAACTGACAATGTTGCATTGATTAAACTTTGTTCTCAAGGCTGGTCGTTTAGCTGAAGCAAGGGCAATTCCACATTTACATTTAAAACCGAATTCAATACATCGGTCCGCGTTAAAAAAGTGGACCTCTCTGTATTCTTGCCTAATCACGTCTTCTGAAATATGAAACTTGCAATCGAACCACATGCTCTGTCATTCTTAAAACAGGAAAAACATGTTTCGACTTTCAAAACTTTCTATATATGATATGAACAAAACATCCATAAACACCGCAGCTACTGTAATAACTTTTGATCCCGGTTTCTAAATTTCTGAATGGACTGGTCTGACTAAAGACACTTGTGCAGATGATCTAATCGGCGACCAACTTTGCAAACCCCAGCTAGAAACCAATCAAGAACACGAAAATTAGGCTTGACGTTTGAAAATACTAAATATAGATATACTTTGTCCGCAAATCATAACAACTCGTTCAATAAAACTTCTTGAAACATTTCCGTTTGCAGATTAAGTGTACATGCGTGCTACAATACGACAAGCTCATTAATGAAACCGATGATAACTATATATATTTTATGGGTTATGAAATTACGTTTCATTTACGTAAATTAGTAAGTGACTAGGTTCATACGTGATGATCAGATGATCAGCAATCCAATAGAAATACTTTAAGTCATTTTAATTGTGTCTGAATATACGAATGATGTCTGGTATCAATAACGTGAGCTAGTTATTTCTCCAGCTAACATTTGAAGAAAACATTTGTTGTTATAAACTTCCTTTCGTTGTACGAAAAGCGAACTGCAAAAAATCAACAAGTTAAATTTCTATTCGGACTTGGAAAATGTAGACATTTTAAATGTGGTTGAACACTCAGTTGGCTACCTTCCATCGAACATCTATTCCCTACCGTAAGCCCAAAATCTTTCGCAAGCTTTTTCCGGATCGCAGTCAGTGAATCCGAAGCGGCGTATCGCCGTCAGCCAAAAAGAAATGACTACAATCTTCAAGCTCTAGAGTCACGGGGTATATTTAAGTTTTTTAGAAATAAGATGTCTCCTAAAGAAACAGATTAAGTAGAGGTCTGTTCCTTTTTTCAAGTATTGAGATAAAAGTCAACAACGCTCGTCTAGTGAATAAACATTGCGAAATATGATAACAATCGTTTTGTTAACAGTTTGCTGTAAGTTCCAACGGTTAAGATATAGTAACATTGTTTCCATGCCTGTGGATGTGTGCCTGCGTTCAGTATACCTGCCACAGTGGAGGTGACCTTTATTATAAAAATGGAGATAGAATATATGCACATGAGTTTCAATGTTTTGTTTAAGGAAAAAGGGAGGAACAAACAAAATCAGTGGAACCACATTCTTTTCGAGTTGATGAGTCCAAAATGATCTTTCGAGACCAAAAGATTCGGACCCACAGATGAAAATATTGTATTCTTCTCATTTACCATTAGCAGGTGTCAGTAGGAATAGTAGGCTCGACCCGGCGCGGCCATGAAATTCCCAACTCTGACCAATTGGGCGGAGTTAAAGTCTGCTTACATTAGAACGAGGATATTAGCAAAGTATGCAAGTATTCAACCAAGATCAGTTTCTATTTTTCTTCATAACGATTGCAGTTTAATGAACAAGAAAACGGCAACCTGATCAATAAGGATTTCTGCGAAAAATTTCTAATTTCTGAAGAACGGGGTTGAGCGAGAACATAGCCTCAGATAAAGCTGGATTTCGTTTAGTTTTCAATAACCTCACTCTGTTCTTCAAACAAACACTTTCTAAAATACTAATATTTAGATTTTCATTTCCAGGCCGCAAGAAAAATAGAAAACCGAATTTCGCTTCCTAGTGTTCAAAATGTCGGGACAGACGGCGTCCAAGAATTCGCTTCCCCGTACTTCCTTTGTTTCAATAGAAATTATATAAATGACTAAAAGTATTACAATGATAGTAATTTCTAATACATTAACAAATGGTATAAAAGTATAGAATTCTCAATTTTGTTATGTGAATTATGAAAGATTTCTTGTATTTTCCCCTTTACTTGTTTTTCTTCCATCAGTTTCATCTGATTAACGGATTAGCGGCCGATGACTGCGAAATATCGACGGCAAAGAATACTGAGTCATTCAGATCGCTCGATAGTTCTTCTCTAAAAAGTAAGTCTCTTAACGAAACGACTTATTCAGATTAACTATTTCAGCAGCGGAAATGCCTCATGGAAAACTAACCCTCAGAGAAAACAGAGATCTTCAGAAAAATTGTGGACATTACTTATGTAAGAATTATTTATATACAATGAATCCCAAATTATAGCTCGTGATCAAAAGTCTTTTGGTGGTACAAGAGCGCATAGAAACGAAGCTCCTTGGGTGGTCAGCTTTGCAATTGAAGGAAAATACAAAGGTTAGTTTTACTTATAGCTCGACTGAGGTTTTCGAATTTGGTTGAAAGTTCTCACTAAATTTCTTTTTAGGAACTAATAATGCATATACACAACTACACTGTTCTGGCACACTAATAAGCAATCGACATATTTTGACTGCATCGCACTGTTTTAATAAGAAGTGTGTGTAGTTCTTAAATACAGTTTATAAATAGGTATCCGTAATTTTGTAGCTAAACAAATTTCGTCCTTTTTAGATATTCTTTTCAGGTATTTCGACAGAATCCGTTTCGTGTTTGATGATGATTGCGGGGCTTCTGAATCACATGCCAAATGCTCAATTAATAATTCAATTACTAGACGGGCAGTAAAGGTGTGTAGGAAATTATAAACGACAAATTATAAACGACACAAATATTCAAAGTTTTTTACATAACTGTACTTTCGTATACTAAAATAGCTTTGTTTGCAGGTCATTGGTCCACCATACTACCGAATACCAGGTGACAAAGATGTGGCCATTTATGAACTTGATCAACCTATAGATTTTGGACCCAATTTGTATCCAGCTTGCCTTTCCGGTATCATAATAACATTAATGTTTTTCTGTTTTCAGGAAATCACTTTTATTTTTAATTATCGAAATCTGACAACTCTGATTATTTTAGAAACCCGCCCCAGAATTTCGGACAAATTGGATCTCTACAGTTATGGTCGTAAGTTACATAATGTCGTTTGATTTCGATTAGGGCAGTTTGCTAATATGAACAATCCAACGATGTGAGAGCTCAGCTTGCTAAATTCAATTATATTTTTTATCTTGAAGTTCTCAAACAGAATAAACATAGAACTATTTAAGCACATTTAGGAAACCATGCGGTTGATAATTATGATACGGCTAGTGGTTCACTGCAGCATGTACAACTTACTACTGTAAAATGCCTTTATGCACAGTCAGTAGACACTCTTTGTGCTCTAGATAAGAAGCAGAGAACTCTAGAGGTACCAGGAAATATGACCAGAATACTGATTAAATTTGTCTAATAAAACATACATCCAACCAATTCACGAAAATGAAACCCACTTTTCAGAATCATTTATTAAACATTCAATAACTACGCTTATCTGATTTTGCAGGGTGACAGTGGTGGTGGTCTTACTTACAAGAAGTATGGGAAGGCCTATGTAACGGGTTTAATTAGCGGAAGCAGTATGAACGAAGACCATGATGTAGCAGTGGCTCATCACTTAAGCTGGATTTGCAACCATACAGGAATATGTGTGAGCCACAAAAGAACTAAGCAAATAAGGTCAACCGTCAATGCTTTCCCAAATTAAGGAATGTTAAGCAATAAATATAAGCAATTACTTGTTGTTAACAATTTATATAATAGAACAAATAAAGTTGACGTGCAATAGGTTATTCGTTGACTGTTAAACTTTCTGCATTATTAACTTTTATGACAAAATCAGTTTAGCACAATATTTTTGAATACTTTTTGATGATGATTATTCCTGTAACGGGCCGACTACCCTTCTAAGAAGACTATTTGTGGTCTTACTGGCTTCTCGAAACAGATTAATAGGTAACATTATAATAAACATCAGTTTCTCTCTTATTTCTCGACTAGAAACTAACGTACTATATCATATCTTCTTATATCTTTTCAACTCACACGATTATATTTGATATCCAAAATTGACAATTGAGAGATACCAAATGAGCACAGGAAACAATTGGATATAAAGAAATCCAAATGCAGCAAAATAATTATGCAGCAGACAAATTAGGAAAACTTGTAAGAACAGCTGGAATATGGCTTCTTTTACGTTTTTGATTTTCCATATTATCTGCATGAGCGTTATTTTTCTGGCTTAGTTAGCTTTAAACTATCATATAAGTTCTATTTTTTTTCTTTTATGGATGAATTTCAAAAACCGGTTTGCGACTCCGGTACCTTTTTATTAAATTTTACCAATTTCATGCTTTTCTTTAAAAAGATAACAAAGATGCATATATAGATAGTTGGAAGGAATATTGTGGTGCTTATGTTGACAACTATATGAAACTGATTTGTGTAAATTACAAGTTCTTGAGAAAAAAAAACTTATTATATGTTTAGAACATTTGTATCACCGCACTTTCCCACCTTAAAATGAAAATATTTTTGATTTTCGTAAGCATATCTTTTGTATATAGACTTTATTGATACTGTCTCACCTCGTCGAAAGGCCGAATTCCCGGAACATACATATAGGTTCCGACGACAGAGTTAAAAAGTAGCGGACGCGTACAAAAAGCTCCAAAAAGAAACAAGATAATCGGAACAGCAAAACAGAAATATGTTCTCTTTCTTTAAATTGACTTGCGTTACTAATAATGTATTACTGGACCTACCTTCGAAAGCCCATGATCCATAATCAACAAGTAAGTCTGTTCAGTGCAAAAACTATACAGGTACCATAAGCGGAGAACCAAAACCGTAAAATATGAAACTTCTTTTTACATTCGTTTTGCGAACTCTCTGAGGACTCTTTAATTCCACAAATTAAAAGTCTTTCAATGATTATATTGGAATAAACCAATGTTTATTATATTAGCACAAAACAGCACGTTTGAATTTCCACCCTCGTCTTATATTCGCAAGAAATGGAAAGATGTTCAGGTCCGACGTTTGTTTAAATTTTTGTTCGTAAATTCATTATACGAAACACGAAGTCTTTTATTCCACAAATTATGTTTGGAGCAAATAAGTGAGAAGAAAGCTAAGAGTCAAGAGGGTCGGCGCGCGGGGCATTCAGTCTTCGGGAGATTCGACGCATCCATATGTAGCTCATAAGAAGCTTCTAACCACTGGACCTTGACCACAGATTAATAAGTATAAGATACCTACCAAGTGCGATGAATCCTCCAAGCCATAAATTAGGGTTCAAGCAATATGTGTTACCAATTATGCAAAAGATGCCGGTCTGAACACCGCAAACAATTATGTTCCCTAATTTACCGTGTTGGGGCTTACTACAGTATTCTCCTACTTGTATCTACAAAACAATTAAAATATATTAAACGGAAGCAAGATTGTTGAAGTTGATTTGTATTACTAAGTAACAAAATAAAACTAATTTGAAGAAACTAAATAAAAAGTTAACATTTATTTAAGAGTCATTGACAAACCAACATGACCACGCGCTACAGAAAAAACTAGGTACCAACCAAAACCAATTCTTTTTTCGCCGCTAAGAGCTGTTCACTGGGCAACCGAACAGTTGTATTCTTTCTGTGAGGGAACGACAACTCAGTGACATAGAAGAACATTTGTACGTAATAGTAGTAATATTTGAAATGAAAACTGCTTCACTTTTTTAAACAGAAAGTGCATAATTGCTCGAAGAGAAACCCATTTGTTATTTCGCAAGCAAAGCAAAATCTTGTGATTAACTTAATTTGGGCAAGTTTAACATTTAAAAACCAAACTGCTCACTGAAGCAGAAAAAAGACGTATGTGTGAAAAATGTAAGTTCTAGAAACAAATTTGGCGTTGGGAAACTTTATTATCATTAACAAACATATATTTAATATATTTTCAATAAAAAAATATTTAAAAAATTTAATATTTTGTTTACTTTATTGAATCTATGAGTTTGCTTGAGTGTTCAGTTGTTGGAGTTGAACAAGTAACTGGAGGTGTTGTAGTTTTGTCATCTCCAGAAGCTAAAAAAGGACAATGTTTTGTTTTTAATGAATATGCAATTTTTATTATTATTTGCGAAAAAAGTGAAAAAAAGATATATGAAATATTTTCAACTTTTTCTCAAATATTTTTAGAAAAATTGGTTCCGAAACCTCACCAGATGCTTCTGCGGATCCGAGGACACATTTGGGTCAGATGAGAGTTGAGCTAACAGGATTTTCTGCGACAACAGGGTTTGCACCAACACTGCAGTTGCAACTCTGTTATTGTCTTCTGTACTGGAGACAGTGCTATCAACAACCGGCAGAATTGACTTAGATGTAAATCTGTATCCTTCTTGCTTTGATTCAGCCGTTCGATTTTCAGAACTTTTATCCTGTACAATCGATGTGGGCTCCATAACAGCAACGCTTTCTTCTGTAGGAGCAGAATCAACTTGAGTCTCCGGCTCAGCCTGTGGAAGACTGGAAGGAGTATGTCTCTTTTTAGCTAAAAGAAATGTTATATTGATGTGATAGTATTGAAAATGTACCTCTATTTAGCGTTAACATTTTTTGCATAGTAGACTTGAAGTGTTCACGATCCCTCGCATGCCCTTTGTGTCTAGTTTCTAGTCCAGTTATCCTTAGAACATTTTCATTCTTTATGTAAGACAAACGTAGCATTCCTTCACAACCACAGGCAAGAGCCGTAATTTTACCATTCGCTCCAGGCACTGCAAATAGTCAAATACAAACAATTATCTTGTCAGTCATATTTGTTGATTTTGCAACTTTAAAATGCTAAAAGTGTTCCATGTAGCGGTTTAATATAAGTACTAAATATTTAAAATACCTCTATTATGAAGGGAACCATAGTGATAACATTGGTACGTTATCTTCCTGTATCTACAAACGACATCTTGTACCCCGTTCGAGTCTCTTAGTGCTTCGGAAGATATAATCCGCAGAGGATGGCAGCCAACAGTCCTCCAAGCTTCGAATACGGATTCAAATTCATCATAACTATAATAAATACAAATACGACCGAAAGAGTCAGCAAACTACCTTTTAAATGTGCCACCAAACACTATTCTTGGGTCTGCTTCCACATTAGAATCTACCGTTTTCATGTTCAGTTTTATTTCCGAGTCCTCACTTTGTGGTGCCGTCTTTCCTTTGTCAACTGTAATACATGTAATATTATAGAGATGAATACAGTTGTAATTTTAGAATAAAAATACATCTACTTTAACACTTTAGTAAAATCACCTACCGGTGTGTTTTGTATTCTGTGTGTTCGGTTTGGGTTCTTCTTGCTGATCCCCGTGACCCTTATGCTCACTAACAAAACCCACAATTTTAAGTACTTTGTCCTGTTTGTTGTAACAGAGACGTAGTTTTGCTTCACATCCACAAGCTGAACAAGGTAATTTTAAATAATTATTAGTTTTATTATCTTACCTTTACTACTTTGCGCTCCATAGTAGTAGCAGTGATAAACGACCTTTTTATATTTAAGTTCATCTGCTAAAGCTTGGTCAACATCTTTTAGGCTCTCTGATGAAACTATTCTCATCGGGTAGTTCCCTTGTTGTTTCCAAGCCAAAAATAAAGCTTCAAACTGTGCAAAACTGAAATTACAACTTATATAAAACTTAGAATACAACATACCTTGTAAACTGAGATCCAAGTTCGATTCTTAAGCCATCTGATTGATCACGAGGTGTAGTTGGAATATGTTTGCTGACATTATTCAACTCACGCAAAGGCTCACGTTTCTCAGATTTGTTCTCAACTTTTGGTAACGTTACAGTAGGCAATTCATCTGCTTCAATTTTAACGGGCTCAGAGAAGCGGGCAGGAATACGCGTTTTTCTACCACATTTAGATGTTTTGTTCTAAAGTAAAAAATAATGCTTACTAGTTTTAGAGTTATTTTACCTCGTTGTAATGGTCGAGTTCCAACTCTTGTCTCACAATTGGTGCTTGCAAAAAGCTGGACATGTCAACTCCGACTGAGGTCTCCATCTCGTCCAAGTCGGGATGTAAAGGATCATTCAGCAGAGTATCATAAGGTGTTTTTGTAGCTTCAGCAGTCTCAGATACTATGTCATCTTCGATTTTGGTATTAATCATCTTTGGATTTTCATTGAAAACGAGTGAACGTATAGTTTGAGCTTGTTTTATTAAAGTAGTCCGCAACCTCTGAAATTGGTGGATTAAATAATTGGTGGATTTAATTTAAAACAACCTTTTGCATTTTTTCGTATCTGGATTCCGGAACATTGGAAATGTCATTTTCTACTTTACTTCTTTTGCTGGGAGGCGAGACTACTTCGGTAGCCAAAGATCTCTCCGGGCTACTTGAAGGTATTCGCGGACGAGAAAAATAGACGTCGAATTGTTTTCTCTCTAAAATATAGTTTATTATATTCAATAATCCGTGATAAGTATGTATTTTCATTTTTAAATATACCTTGTGCTGCGATCCACTGCTCAACCTGAACCATTTTGGGCACATCCAAAACTTCAATCTTATAACCCATGACGAAAACGGAATTTGAAGATATTTATCGTTGAATATATAAAACTAGAATACGGCACAATAATAAAACCAATGACAACAAAATATTAATGAAGCATATATCTGACCTCTATCTCTATAACGTGATGCTAAACGAAATGGAGTAAGTAAACGCTGATATTTATACTGTTTGTAATAATTACCCGTTTCATGCAGTGAAAACAGTTAATATTGAAAGAATATAATAATTGATAGAGAGAATATAACCATGACAAAGGGAAATGATTTTATCGATGGTGTTTGCTTCAGAAGTCTAATTTTGTAATACGGATTCTCTAAGAATTGTTTGTAATTTTAAGTAAATACTCTCTGATGGTGTTAATATAACGGACTTTGTAGTCTTTCCCATGGAGAATATAGGGGTCTGACTACTACTGGTTCCGACATATCATATTGTTTGAATGCTCAGATAGTATTACATGTTTTATTTTCAATAAGCCGCAATTGGCATAAAAATGCACAAATTTCTCAAAATATCGTACATTATTTTGGTGCTCCCTCAGAAATAGACAAAACAAAAATGCATATAAAATTGAAATAAAGTTTGGCAAATTATTCATTTCTTTGGTTCTTGGTATAACATTTCACTTTTAGAATGTACAAACTCGCTGTTATTGTCCTTTTTGGTCTCTCGGCAGTCCTCGCTCAGAATAATAACAATCTACCATGTGGATTCTGTAGGTTTAAAGTTATTTAAAAAGATAATAAAAGTATTTATTCAATTATAATATTTATATATAACTATATATCTTTATTATATTACAGCTTGTTCTCGTCGTACTAACTTTTTAACCAATATTGACGGTACATTCTCGACGGTCACTTGTTCCGATCGTTCACCCGATCCAAGTGCAAGATGTAATAGTTGTTGTGCTGCAAGGGGATTCGTACAAGGACTTTCAAGAGTAAATTAAATAATTATAACATTTAAATAACTTATATTTTAGACTCAGAGTTCTGGTTTCCTCGGTACTAATGGAGACTGTATCTGTTGTTTTATGAACAATCAATGCGGAACAAACCCAGGAAGACCAGTTCCTGCATTTGCACCTAATGGAAGAAAGTAGATTGTAGTTTGCAAATAAAGAGTTATTGTATTCTTAAAATAATTCTTACTATTAAGAGAAAATGTTTTCATTGTCTAATTAAGTGGAACCAGTCTTTTTTAATCAGACGCTTTTTTTTAATCAGATTGTTTGACATAATCGATGACGTTTTAAGTTCAACTTCAAACACCTATCATATCCACACAAGGCTGGGAATTTAGCGGGCTGACCTGCGCCCGGATCGAGTTTTTGGATGGTGGGGCCGGGCCCAAAATTTTTAACAAAGCCTTAAAATCCAGGCCTGCCCGTGCTCACCCTACTCCCCAGAGAGCCTTAAAATGGTCAACTGATACATTATTTTTTGTTGCAATTTTTTATCCCGGATACTATTGTTGCTCCATATAAAAGTAAGCTTTGACATAGTGACATTTTAATACCTAATTTTTGTTAATTTTATTAACTATTGTTCCTCAAAAATTCGAGGTTTTTTCTTGAAGTCCAGAGCCCGAAGTCCAAAGACGAGGGACTTGGATTTCATCAGAGACATTCGAAGCTGGGCAAAGGCTGGGGCCAAACATTTTTCAGCCGGGCCAGCCTTTAGGCATCTTATCCTGTTGGAATCGAACCAGCGACCTTGTGTTTACAAGACAGACGCTCTGCCACTAAGCCAATGAGGCATTGTGTATTTGGTCCTGTATTGAAATTTCTGTACTATTTAAGCTATCTAAACAGAAACAAAACAAATGCCCCATGCTGGAATCGAACCAGCGACCTTCTGTTTACAAGACAGACGCTCTGCCACTAAGCCAATGAGGCATACTGTATTTGGTCCTGTATTGTAATTTCTGTACACCGAAGCGGTATTGGAAATGAATTATTCAAACACTGGTATTGAATGTTCTTTTGACCCCGGAAGGTTTCTCGTTTCTTCAACAAATATAATATACAAATTTACTTATGTGCTACATAATTAGGTCAACAGGACTACTACATGTACATATGTATTATGCTTGTTAATTTGAATTAGTTCGCAATAAATCACGTATATACTCTGTTTTCAGCTCCTTCATACATTTTCGATAAAGAGAAGAAGTTCGGTACTTGACTATTTCATTGGAGGGAGAATGTGGTTGATGCACAAGGAACACAGTAGGATGCACCAGGAATGAAAAACTGAAAAAGGGAAATTTAGTTGTAATTGAAATATCTTTGTTAGTGTAATTCTCAAAATGAATCTTTCATTCACTCAATATTTTTTACTTAGGATAGATAGTTTGACTTACTTCCGCATTTAAAAAAACATGTTTTAATGTAAGATTTAATTTTCTTTCACCTACCCTTGTCTATGTAACAACATTGACTGACTGACTTTGTTCCAACCGAAACCAACAAATCGCGAGTCGAAATGACATACTTCACGGGTTCTTCCAATAATGTACGGCTCATAGTTAGGCCTCCATTCCACCTAAATATACAGGTTGAGATGGGCGCCTAATTAATTGAAAACCTAATTAATATTAATCAAGCGACAAATTTAATTACACCGTGCGCACGATCGGGGCCAAATCGCACCGGTTTGTTCGTGAACGAGTTGAGCCGCCCATTTATAATTTAATCTGTTTTGCTACAGATTCGAAACCTACTTTATATGGAACAATGGAGTTTCTCCAAACTGAATAGTTTGTCGGTGCGTGCGCTTGAGGCCAGATGTCGCCGCGGAACATTTGAACCTGAGATTTATAAACATAAATATAGCTAAAAGGAGTCTTCCATCTGAAATTATTTCCAGTTGAACAATAAGAATACATACTCCATGAGCTTTCCATCTCCTAAGAAGGTCTTCCTTTTCACTTATTGACTTTTCATTCTGGTAGTCCACTGTTGTTTTCTCAAATGCAGGAATCACATACACCGTCTGTGGGGGCAAATTTATAGAAGAAGGACTTAGATCTAAAACAGAAGGTTAGCATAGCATACTGAGATTAAGTAAAATAGGCGTTTTATAAACAAAATAAACTCTTACCTCCTCCAAAGGTAAAGTCTATATCGGTGACAAGCAGAAATTCAGTCTTGACTGCATTTAGAGCAACATTTCTTAGGTAATTGATAGGATAAAAAGTCTGAAACCTTGGTTGGACTAGTCTTTAATTTAGGAACTAACCCCTGTTTTGTAGACACCGTGAACGGCAATATTGGTTCTTCCCGAGAATTGATGAGCTAACTGTAGCAGTATATCGTTCTTAATTAGAGAGATTAGACTTAATAGTTTGTTACGTTCTCTAGTTGAAACAAAAGTTAACAAAAGATAATATTTATATTCATTTCATATTTTAATACACGAATTGTAACTTACTATTTCCTGATCATCTCCATATATGGAGACTGAAACATGATGAGGCCATGAATGCAGTAAAGCCAGCAACATATGATATCGGTCTGCGGACATTTGAGTTACCAGTGTTAATTGTGAATTGACCTAAATCTAAGAATAGACAAAAACAAAAGTTAAATTTTACCTCTAGTCTAAAAGTCCTCATGAACATGTGGGTTCTATAAATCTGTTTGGAGGCTTGTTTGAATCTGGCGCAATCATCGGGTATTGTTACAGCAGCTGTAGACACCATTTTCTATAAAGTATATATTATTGTATATATATATATATAGAGTATTTAAACAAGGAACTGGTTACCTGTTCTGTGCATTTACTCCCGCTAACACTAAATACAGATCCGTCTATATTGGTTAACTTCTCGCGAATTGTTTCGAAATTGTTGTTATCAGAAGAAATTTCCTTTTGCTGGTTGTTGATGTGTATAATCTGTGAAAAAGATCAATCTTTTTTATGAAAAACATTTTTTGGAAACTTTACCAAAGATGGCATAGCCAAATAATATTGTGTTCCTTCTTCAATTACTGTAATTTGTCTTGTTGGCATGTATAGCTCACCTTTGGGATATTATTGTTCCTGCACGATGTCGCCGTTCTAGAAAGACCACCCAGTTGTAAATTAAATTCACAAGGAAGTACGTACAACAGATGAGGCGACGACCAAAATATAGCGTTGAATATATCCTGATAACAAAACTATTATTTTAAACAAATATGCGAAGATGCAAATAAATTTAAATTAACTAAACTTAAATTTAACTTAGTTAAAAGAACATTGCTAATGATTTATATTATTAAAAAAAATACAAATAATATATCTGGTTTATAGTTATTTCTGACGTGATAAAAATTAAACCCGAGTTGGATTGTGTTTTCTTACTGGGAGTTTCACCCAATAAGAACAGGGATATCGAGTTTCGAATAGAATGAATATGTATGCCACATCCGGCAGACACGTAAGGAAAACGTGGAAAGAAGAAAAATGATAAAAAGTTGAAATTCTAGAAGATTTTGTGGTACACATATTTAAATATCAGTGATAACTGTGGTTTAGGTCGCTTGGGAAAAGTGCGTTCATTCAGGCATGCAGAGTAGCTTGGTTAGTTTGGGAGAATAACAAACACTGGCAAAAAGAGACAAACCCATAATGCAGCATATCTTGTGGAATAACTAGATACTAGGGATTAGAGTTGTTTACTTCTCCAAGACTAGAAAAGGTTCAGTATCAGTTATAAAACACAGATGAATTTCTAGTTTCAATTAAGAAAGAACTCTTGAATTACTTTATTTTGAACTGAAAAACAGAAAAATAGAAGAGAAAACAAAAAGTATGTTTTCTAGGCAACAGATGACCTTACTTCGTAGAATGAGGGTAATTCATCAAGACGCCAGTTATATTTTAGAGGCTGCATTCTAGAAAAAGCCTATTGCATAGCACCCCGTCAACCAAAAGCAGTATGAATTTGGACTGCTAATAAATTATTATAAAAAGTATAAAAGACGAGCGAAAAAAAGACTCCGGGTGTATTTTAAACGGAAAAGACATAAGCAATCGATTTTGTCTTTAAAAGGTATGTTACATAATGTTTGTAAACTCCATAACATAAGGTTTTATCTGCACAAAAAAAATGGAACGTGAAAGTATAATCTTATTGGCGAGGATATTTGTTTGACATGCGAACGAAGATAGACAGCATAATTGGACTCGGCGTAGTGAAAACAGAGCAGCGCTCGAGAAAGTAGATATCCAAATGCTTTTTTAGTCAAACAACATTTCATAAACCAGAATACAAAACCAGAATGTAAAAACAACGTCTTCTTGTTATTCAAAAATGTGAATATTGGCAAAAAACGAATATTTCTGCAATTGGAATAACAAGACAGGGCGTAGTCAAAAATCGGGTTGAAGATTTATGACTCAATACAATTGCATCCGGAACTACGAACGGAAATTCTAGGAGACCACCCGTTTTGATTATTCCCAAGACGGTTGGCGGGCGACGAAGTCCGGTGATGCAAACGCTGCAGGAGACAACTATACAAATTACCTAATGATGACGCATATTGTGTTTGGATCACTTTCTGTGTAAAAAATATAACAGAAATAGCCTCAGCGTTGGCATTGAATTAATTTTATTATAGATAGCCGTTCAAAATGGGCTAAACAAAACGTGTGCTTTCTCTATTGGGACTGCATATAACGTCATCTGAGTTAGCAAATAATAGTTGTCCTACACGTTTCTGAAAGTTAATTAACTTCGTGTGTTCAGTTGTTAAACAAGTAATACATATATTGTAACATTAAAGTAGATTTGCTTTCATGAATATAAAATTCAACTCTCTCGGAATTTTCTACTTATTTTAGTAAAATGCAAAATACAATTATCTATAAATCGCTAAAAGACAACTATGAAGGATGACGAGAAAGCCTGTTCTACATTTGAGAAGCTAATCATAAAAATCCGTATATTCAGAAAACACTAAACTAATTCTAAATTAAGAAGAATTTACTCTCAAGGTTAGAATAAATTGTTAGCCTTCTTTGGGGTATTTATCCTTTTCTGACCTGGTCTCCCAAGAAAGTGGCTCCATTTGTTCTCAGCATCTGCACTGCCGTTTCTCTCCACAGGGAATTCCAATCTAAGTTCCGTATTCGAGCTAGGTAAAGCAAGATGACGCCAGTATTATAGCCCTTGCCCTAAGATATCAACACAGACTTCATATAGAATTTATCAGTTCTTATACATTTTTAAACACGCAAATGGGAAAAACTTTTATATTAAACCTACAACAGCAGGCCAATGAGGATGATTGCCATTTAAATACCAGTCAGAATCATTTTCAACAAGGCCGAAACTAATCGGGGAATTCATTTTGTCAAATTCCTTCCATAGTTCAGTTACATCCGATAAAACTAGAACATCAGTATCCAATAAAATTGCCTATAAAACTATTTAAATTAAATAGTATAGACCGAAGTTACTTTTTCAATTTGGTTAGGAAGTATTATAGGTACCAACAGCTTAGCCAAACCCAACTTGCCCGAATAATGATAGTTAGGAATCCATTCAACACTCTTGAAATAATTATCCAACAAAAAGATGCAGTACGTAGCTAAATTATTAAATATATGAAGGAAATATATAAAGTCAAAGAAAGGTTTCATTTTTATCACTTACCTGTAGGTATATCCCATGTCGTCAAAAGTGTTTCGATTGTCCCTTCTGTTTCTTCATCTGTTAAAATATAGAGCTTCAGTGGATTTTGGGAATGGGCCAGGATACTCTTCAGTGCAGTTGAGAATAGTCGTGTGTGGTCTGCTCCACAAACTACGAGTACCAAGTGGATTTCCTGCATTGCTGTATTATTCTATTTCGAACAATTGTGGGATTTCGAAACTAAGGCTCTTTTTCGCGCAAGGGATCCACCATAATTGAGTTATCGTGTTCAAAAAGCGTCTACATTACAATTAAAAGTAAGAAAATGAACTGCGCTTGCGAATTTCTTAAGTTTTCGAAAATATAAGGCAAATATACCTCACAATCCGAGCGAGTTGTACGTTTATTGAGAGTTATGCCATCAGCAATGTAGTATGAAACTGAAAGATATAAATAATACACTATATCGTAGCTAAATATAAACTTATAAATGTAATTTGATAGGCTCCAATTCCAAACATAGGCAGTAAGTTCAACCAGAGCTGGTTATCCGGCCCGGCCTGAAATTTTGTAGGTCAGGCCGGGCCGGGCCGGGTAAGGCCGGTTTTTCTTCAGGATCCCGGTTTTTCAGGAATAAATAAGCAAATTTTGGGGTTTTTTTTTTGAATTAGCCATTTCTCAGCACAAGGAACTTCCGGGGTGCAGTTTTAACGGCCGGATCGGGGTTATTCGACACGGCGGTTATTCCGCACCGATAACATTTTAGTAGGGGCCGATCCGGGACACCCCTGTATGAAGGTATAGTCGATGGATGAATCGTTTGCAGTGGTGTACTGTAGAATTTAGAAGGAGCGCGGAAATCGAAAGAAAATGTACTAGCAACCGATATAATTGTGCGCTCGTCTTATAATAAATAGACCTTTAAACTACATGAGATTTGTCCGTAGACTATATGAAGGTGTGATTTTAGTACCGATCCTGGTAGGGCAACGAGCAGATTTTTGAAAAGACTGCCCTAACCGGGCCGTTCAAAAGTTACTAGGGACTGGTCCGGGAGGAAGCCCATTGTTCTTTCACCTTTGTTCTTCACATACCTTGATGTGGTAGGTGTGCTTGTCATCGTAAGTGCATTGAAGACAATGTTGGTGCCGGGTTGGGTGACGATGTCTGCAGCAGGAACAGATTGGTGCATTTTATTGCGATTAAAGCATACCAACTGGCCTAAACAGCCTCCTTTTATGCGAAGAATAACATATTCTCTCATATATTTAGCATTTTCATCATAAAGATGTGGGATGGAGTACTCTGATATAAATGGGAAACAAAGGAATATACTAAATATATCTAACAAATATCACGTACGCAAACTTATTCGAAAAAAAAACTATGACAATCTATTTTCAATTTTTTCACCTAACCTAGAAACTTGTATGACCGCGAGCCTCATTGCTAACGTTACATTACATTTATGTGCGATTGCTTCCCTAAATTTAAATTTGTATTTAATGAAACAATTTTAAAGTAACATTCTTAGGTTTGTCAGAACTGGTTTGGGTTTGGCGTCCATTCTGTAGTAAAACAAAAACCTTCTGTAGTCTTCTTTCTTCTCATCCTTGTAGGGCACAATGCCAAGCAGTATGTCAACACCGTATCAGAACTCGGCACCGGACAGTTAACGATGAAGATGTTGCCATTGTCGAAGACTGTCGACGAAGACGAAGAAAACTGAAGACTGTCGACTGGTGAAAGTGTTCGCAGTGAAAGATATTTCTGTCAATTTGTTATTATGCAGTGGGCTAAAGTTTATTCTGACAATATTCCAAAGGTTATGAGAATCACAGTGAGACAAAATTACAGAAAGCCCAATCATAGTTCAATTGAAAACTGAACAGAATATCTAACCTTTTAACTATCTAAATTCCACAGAGCTTTAAAAATTATTTGAGAAAAGCCAAGCGACCTGTCATATAGCAATTCTAGAGGTAGCGATTCAGTTCCAATGTCGAATGACACTCAAATAGCGTACGAGTCGAAAATCGGTAAAGCACGTTGATGTAAGAACCTATATTCAATACGTATCTTTCACATCACTACAACTTTGACAAAGAGAAGAAAATATTAACAAACAACCATGCGGAAAAGACTGGAAATAAGTGTATTGCTAACAAGGGAATGGTCCCAACTTAAGGTGGCCTTTCGAAAATCGGTCGGCGTACGGCGATGGGGAATGGAAAAATAAATGTTTTGCAATTTTTTCCAGCTGCGGAACAGGTCCCATTTTCGAGAAAACCGGGCCCAAAATTTTAACTAGTTCTATGTATGCAGTAGTTTTGTACCAATGAATGTGGCGGTGTGGTAGATTGGTAAGAGCCTCCGTTAATAAGCTAGAGGTCACAAGTTCGTATCCCCTTGCATGCAATATGTTTTGTTGACCTACGTCGACCGATTTTTGAAAGGCCACCTTAAGTTGGGACCATTCCCTTGTAAGACTTTAATAAACTTTTCAGCGTAAAAACCTAACTATAAGTACCATGTTTTTTACCATAACAAGCATACTGATTCAGATCAGTATGCTTATGGTGTATATAGTCGGCGGACTACTAGCTTGTGAGGGGTTACGGTACGAACTTGCAAACTTATTAGAGCAATTAGAGCTAATCTGTGCTCTAATTCTATTTTATAGACCTTTAGCTAAAAGCGATTAGTTCGTGGACTATAGCTTTTTGCAATAGTTACAGCAAAAGGTCGCGATATTTTTTGAAAGAAATTCTTGAACCATGACTCTTAAAAGTAAATATATTCGGTGTAACAAGGTTATGTTATGCAAACATAAAATGACCAATTCTTATATAAGAAACAACCGGTGATAGTACTAGACAAGCATATTCTGCTTAAAAGCTTGTACTGCACGGCCCCCGTTTCTTCGATACGCGGTGTTGCAAAATTAGCCTTTGAAAAATTGAAAACTGGGCAGTTCAGAAGCTTTTTGAAGGCAATATTTTGCAACACCGCGCAACGAGTTAGGCCGGCGCGATGCCGTCTAGTTCTTGAAAAAGAGTTTGGTTGCTCTATGTAGGCACCAGTGGCCGTAGTATTGAAACGCCCGGGTAGGTGCCCGGGCAGTTTTTAGCTGCCCGAGCAGTGGAGAATTGTTGCCCGGGGAGGTAAAATTGCTCGGGCACCCACCCGGGCGTTTCTATACTACAGCCAGAGACTATATTCTTGCATTTTGTGAAATGAACGTTTCATATTTTCAAACGACTTTGTCTCCATTCTCTGGGAGTAATTTTGGTTTTAATGGTCTCAGACCCTCGTTAGATGCAAAAATATCCTTTCTAAATAATGGTTTCAGCCTCTGATTGGTCGTTACCATCCGGTCCAACTGTGGAATCTCCCAGTGGAAGCAGACAAATAACAAATGGAAGCCCCACTCCTTATCCGAGAATACAACCATCAACAAGTCATGAAAGCCTGAATCAGAGTAGGTTTAAGCTAATAACAATCGAACTAAGTCAATTTAATTTATTCTAATATTGTTTTAAAGAGTAATACTATTTCTTAGTTATAAATAATATGTTCCTTTTATTTATTATACCATTAAGTGGCTAAAAATAACTTTTGTTATTGTAGGCTACTCGAGGGTTCCCGACTCTACGAATCTTTGGTCCAGAAGGATCCCGAGTTACGAGGAACTACCTCCACAGTCAAGTAAGTTACAGGAGCAATAGGAACTAGCCGGCGACCGAATGCGAAACCTCCCAAAATACTTTTAAAGTGAGAAAATGTAATGATAGAATCGTGCTTGATCGTGAAAGAACTTTTTGTTGTCTATAAGCTTTATATAGTCCATCTCAGTACCTAGGTTTCCAGCGCGGTATCACGAGCGGCGCGCTATAAAAAAATAAATGTACCTCCGGAGCCACGTCGACCGATTTTGCATTCATTATTTATAAC